>JAPYYV010010390.1:0-11351 GCA_030522625.1 Copidosoma aretas
CTGTAATCTATTGTTGGGGGGTTGGCGCGCGTAGCGCGCAGGGGGCGAAGCCCCACTAGTATATATATATATATATATATATATATATATATATATATGGAATGATTCCCGTCAACCGGACCCGACACCCGCCCGCCCCCCTTTCTATCCATAATTGATTGAGGTATTTTCAAGAACATTTGGGGCTTAAAATGTAGCCTATTCTTTTTAGTTTTAAATTCCTAATGATCTTTCTGAACATTTATGATGGCAGATAAAGATAGTCGCTCAAAACAGTCTACCTAACTTAAAAATTACAGTTTTTTAATATATTATGAGCTTAAATTATCGCTTGACTTTAGAATCAGCGTAATTTTTTGTATCCTAAATTGCTTGATACTTTCTTAAATATTATATTAATTTTTACTTCTGTGCGTGATCCCTAACCTATAAAAAGTTGTAAAAAATCAGTTCTCCGTGGTTCATGACCACTTGTATTATCGGATGATGCATCGATAATGTAAATTAACTATTTTTCGATGTGTGCATTCCAATTTATGCTAATAATCAAGTTTAATTGTTATATGAACCTCCTAATCTTTAAATACTGGTCATAAAGCAGAAGTTTATGGTTAATGACCGTTAAGAGTTTTAAATAATGCAATGAACTTCCACTATAAACTTTTATTCAGCTAGAAATGTAGATTTGGGCTGTTTACTAAGTTATTATGTACAATCGCGCACTAAATTTCTGCTGCAAGATATCTGACAGGATATTCTGCGCGATTTTGTCACATATAAATTTATATTTTATAGTTGATAAAAATTAGAAAATGTCTTCTATGTATAACTACGTATAAGGAACAACTAATGAAAAACGTGAAAATCGAGCCAAAAAAGAAACATTGGCCTCCGGCTTCTCAAATTGAACCTGGTCTGACAAGATTTAATGTCGGGCATCTTACCTACTTGGCCAGAGTGGATTTAATACGAGAATAAGAATTTGCTCGCTTTTAAATTACGACTGCAACTAATGTTTGTTTGTTTATTTGTTCTTCACAACTCACATTGATGAAAGGCCAGCCATCAGGTGGACATCAGATCTCACGTGCATCGGTGTGCGCAAGCAACGCGAACTCAACTTAATATAACCAACTAACTTGAAATGACGTGCTCCGACGATTGTACAATATATATCTATATAAAGGCTTATTTCAATACGCCCTCCCTTCGGAGTACAGTGCAATACTATGCAAAAAAAAAGAAACAAAACATAATACCCAATAAAATAAATTAAATAATTAGCAAGATGAACAACTTGGTTTGAATCTCGAAATTTCAGCGTAATGGTTCAATTTAAGAAGGCAGATTTCACATCGTGTTGACATGTTTCTAAATCACACTGATTTATTATTGTAAGTACGGCGCGAACTAAAGCCGATCGCGATACTGGCGCATAAGTTTCAATTAGATCATACACGTTTTGATTCTTAAAATTCCTGATTACTAACCAAGCTTTGAACTTAACCCCTTTACCCTAATTAACTTTACGTTTAAGAACCCATTGTGAATCAATAATGTTAGGTTTCTGGCCGTTTACCGAATTTTGTTGTCTTTTAACTATAGTCCAAACGTAATTTTTTTCCATAGAATCTAATTCATCTTGAACCGCTTTAATCCATCGATCTTTATTTCCAGACGACATGGCTTCTTTGTATGACGTAGGATTATTGTTAATGTTTGCCAAAAGCGCATAATAATTTTCGCATTCTGAATCAAACTCAATATTTACAAAATTTGAGTCACCTACTTCTGCTACTGGGTTTTTCTTAGGTCTGCTGCATTTAAGCTTTGCTCCTTCCGTTTTAGAAAACCCAGACTCACCTGGCGTTTCCTTTTTGAAATTGATAATTCATTTATTTTCATTTGCGGGGTCAAAGGCCTAGTATTGCCCCAGTTTCCAATCCCCGATATTGTGAATACATTACGATGAACCAATTTTTAATCAAAACGAACATCGCGGCTCTCGTAGTATTTCCCTTCTTCTGGCTTCAAGAAAATGTATCCCATTCTTGTATATCCAATCAATACTACCCTTCTCTCAGTACATCTGAACTTAGGTCCTGTTTTTCTCTGAACTTAATTGTATGCAATCGAACTGAACCTTTTAATCTGATTTATGTCAAAGCTATAACCCAGAACACATTTTTCGATAGAGGTGATCATGCTATTTGACGAATGAGGGGACCTAATATATGCATATGTAGCTGCACTCAATGCAAGGTCCCATATATTTTCTGGTAAACCAGAATCGATCATAAAGGATCGAGTTTTGTCTTGGACAGTGCGATTTAATCGCTCTGCCCCACCATTAAGTTCAGGAGTATCAGGAGCTGCTAACTATGATTCGGCTCCCAAGCTATCTAGGACTTCTAACGTATGGCCACCGGTGAGTTCCGTACCTTGATTCGAACTCAGGTAGCAAACCTTGGCATCGTAACCTAGAATATTACGAGCAGATCTTATAAACTATTTAAGGTATTTGCCGGTTTCACTTTTGGACTTTATCGGATACGCCATGGCTAGCCGCGAAAAGTCGTCTATGAAAACTAAAATAAATCTGTATCCCTTAGGATACGTTTTTGGATTCATCATTCCCATTAAATATGAATCGATAATCTGCAATGGATTTGTGGCACGAGTTCGGACCGATTTAAAAGGTAATTTTGTCATTTTCAAGATGTTACGAATTTCACAATCAAGTATCAAACTATCTAGCTTAACATTCGCCAGATTTTTACTATCAGGCAAACGTTTTTAAAATGCCATCAAGTAGAAGAGAGAAGCGTGTCCTAATCTACAATGCCAACGCATGGCTTCATTTGGCTTAGAGTCCTGTAATAGTTCAGGACGAAGAGGAGTGCCTAAAAAGTCTAGTTCCTCGTTTTTACTAATCTTACGATCACAGACAGTAGATTCGAAATTCAGAATATCAGAATTTTCTCGTTCATTATTAACTTCGTCGTTCGAACTATTTAAACCTTCATGCAAATTTTCTGGATTTATTGGTTTATTTAGATCTAGGTTGGCCTCACCTCGACAAGTCAAGTATCTCAGGTTTGGAGTCCGAGCATTTGATGTCAGACAACAAATTATCTCTTTGGTCGAAATTTGGTTTGTGTCTTGCGATCCATAATCTATATTAATTTCTAAGTCAATCAACCAGAAAGGCTGTTTGTACACCCCCGTAATAAGTGACTCATTCGAGCTCGGTTCTAAAATATCTATGCTTTTGTTATCTAAATAAATGGCAAAACCCTCGTCAATAAATTTCCGCAAAGACAACAAATTTTTAGCTCAGTCTTTCGAACATACAACATTTTGTAATTCCAACATTTTATCGTTGTTCATACCAATAATATTCCCAATGCCATCTTTGGTCAGATTTGCGGCGGAGTCACTATCTGCACAACAGATCTCACCCTTATAATTATCATCGAACGTTTTAAACAAGATTTTCAATTTAGTTAGGTGTTCTGTACCTGCTGTATCAGCGATAAAACGAGCACAAAATCTCTCAGACTCATCTTCTTCCAAGATTGTATTTACACGATCAAACGACATAGAAGCAGATAATGAAAACTATCTGAATTTTTCTCACCTGCATTTTGTTTATTGTTCGATGATTCGCCACCTGGTTTATTTGATTGGTTTGATTTCGGATCATCATTCCGTTTTTGTTTCTTAGCGGGTTAATTTGATTTGTTTTACCAATTATTATTCTTACGTTTGCCAGAACCCCCGGGCTTATTTAAATTATTATTTTTACCTGAGTTTTGCCCTCGACCAGCACCACCACCACCTCTGCCTCGGCCGCCTCTCGAACTATTTTCCTCCGGCTGTTTTCTGCTTGGGAAATTTCGATCAATATGGTCAGCGAACTTTTTACACCCGAAGTAGAACTTGATGTTAGTGCCCTTGTGAGGTCAGTTTGATATATCATGGACATCGCCACTATATCCCGAACAACAATCTAACCGTCTCTGCACATTAGCAATATTTACTTGGACTGTGGGATTTACGGATTTCCTTTGTACTTTCCGTTAAATGATACATTTTTTAAGTTTATCACAGGACAAACCCTTTCCATATGCTTTTCTGCGCAGAAAATCTAAAGACTGAACTTGGGGAACAGCAAGCATAATTAATTCAAAAAACATGTGTCTTTTCTCATCCTCACCGAGAGGAGCCCGGTTATCTATGTTATCATATTGTCGAACTAACTCTTCGAACCGATCCTAATAATTTGAGGCAGTTTTGGGTCTAGGATTGTATTAAATATTTAACAACTTATGTCTTATTGCCGAGGAAGTAATGTTGGATTCATATTTTTTTATATCATGGAGCTCACTCAAAAGCTCGATCGGATTTTTTATATGAATTGTCTTGGAATGATAGCTTGGGTCGATACGATTGATTAAAATAGCACGAACACGATCTTTATTCCTACTGTGCATAGATTCATTTAGCTGTTCAGCCGGGGACCCTGATGGATCCATCACATACAATAAATCAAGCGATCTCAATTCATAGGTAAAATAATCATTAAAATGATCAAAACGAGCTTTAGATGTTAATTTATAATTACTACGTAAATTTCCATCGCGACCCAGTATCTCCAGTTGAATGCGATCAGCTGACGAATTTAGGCGATTCAAAAGATCGTCAGGGAGCTTATTTCGATCAGCCGAACTAACTGTGGAGGGTCCACTGTTATTTTCTTTAATGTAAGTCGAGTTGAATAAATTTTCATGTTTCGAGCTTACGTTGGGAGATGTAGCTCATTGCAGAAAACCGAAGGGAGGAGGCGAACGTAGATTTAGTTCCGAACCAAACGACTCGTCACTAATGCGTTGTAGGAATTTTTCCTGTTGCTCTTGGATATCGTTTAGAAATTCTTCGTGATCTTTTGAAAACGCCTGGTAATCACGCCAGAGGTATTCTACTGACTCCTCAGTCCAGGCAACAGTTTGTCGAACATTTTTAATATGTTCCTCCTGCTCCTTTTTAAGCTCCTGTGTGAGACGCTGATTTCCAGTGTAGCTCTCAATAAGAGCATCTACGGCACTGAGCATAAGGCTTATGATTCTCTCAAACAGTTCTCCCGGGTTTGATTTCGTTCTGTGGCATCATCAAACAATTCAAGCCCCTTACTATTTGACGATATTTTTTAAGAACGATCACTAACATTATTGCGGTTTGATTTTAATGGTCGCGAAAAGGTACTAGTACTAGGTTTAAGCTGTTTAATACCAATAACACGAGGTAGTTTTTGTATTGTATGGTTTAAATAAGCTTGTTCAGCCTCCGAAATAATTTGGCTCTTTCCGATCATGGAACCTTTTTCCTCTACGATCTGCCCGGGCGAGGCTTTATTAACCAAACCGGCCATATTAATCTCATCAACCTCTTTATTAAAAATGAATGGTATTTTTCCGTTTGCATTTTCGATGATGTTTGAAACTACTCGAAATTCATCCCATGTTATTTCAGATTTCAATCCTGGAAATAGAAAAATAATTTACAGAAAGTAAACGAGAACACAAGTAATTTTGGTCGACCGACGGTACACTCAAACGACTCCTCTGAGAATCAAATGTGCGTGAGTAAGCATGAACACAATGAATACTCATACACACCTAGCCAGCGCGCATTCCAAAGAGCACGTGCACAATCCAAAAGAGAAAAACCCGGCTGTTATCTGCGGAAGTTTTAGACTTAAGGTAAGTGTGCCAATTCGGCCGACCATATAACAAACATACAAACAACGAACCTAATTTATAAATGACTCCATGCTGTGTTACAGAACGATTTTATCATTTTCTTCAAACGTATCAACTACTTCATTTTTATGTACCTTGCTCATGTTGAACGTTGTGTCGACGTATTTTACAAAAATATCGAACGTGCTAATGTCCAGAGATCCAACAAAAAGAAACAAACAAACGAACTTATTCAAACTATTCAAAAACATATGTGTGTGTGTAATGTATGCTCACGCACATGTGTGCATGCATATATGCCCAGCAAAATAATTAAAAAAAACGCGTCGGACATTAGCACGCAGAGGCCCAAGAAAAATTCCGCGTTATCGAACACAAAACACATGCAAGAATCTCCTACCAGCCACACACACGCGCATGTCCCATTTACGTGCAATCCCAGCACTCAAGGCACCTAAATGCAAAGAGCAAGAGAAAGACGCCCGCATCATCGTACTCAAGTGTACGCGAAAATCTTTCGTCAGCCACACACACACACATACACACAGTTCACGAGCATGTGTAGTACTTAAGGTACCTAAATATAAGGAGCGAGAAAGAAGCCCGTGTCAGCGTACCCAGGCGCACGCGGAAGTCTCTCTCAGCCACACATATATTTCTTGAGAAAGAAAAGAGACAAGAGTAAGACTACACAAGCACTTGAAGCTGCAAAAAACGGTGCGGCGTCGCACACGTGCGCAGCAGGTGCTCATCGGATTGCTTGAGCAAACGCTATAACAAACATTGCCATACTAGTCCTTTCCGGGAACAACAAGAAAATATGACTTACCTCGATCACTCGAGATCCCTTCCAACAGACTCGTTGCCGCCGACTCCTGGTGCTCAGCTGCAGGCTCGGTCTCGAACCGCTGATTAACTTCAGCCGGTGCCTCCTCTCTTCGTTCCGAAACATCATAAACCTCCGACTGCTCAAGGCCTTCGGACATATTTTCTGCTTTTTCACACAGAACTAAACACAAAAAAAAGCACTACACTGCCACCGAAAATCGCGTAGTGGAAGCGTGCTGGGCCCATTACCGGAGAATCTTTTATATTTGAAGAGATTCGGTGGCAGGTTAATAAATGAACACGAACAATGTTTATTAGACGATCGTTGATTTTATGTATATATATATATATATATATATATATATATATATATCAGCAATATTACACGCCCTCGTACAATTACACTAGATGGCTTAATGCGGATGCGTAAAGCTTAGGTGCGCGCACTTAGAGAGACCGAATAGGAATGAATAAAGGCCAGCCATCAGGCAGACATCAGATCTCACGTGCATCGGTGTGCGCAGGCAACGCGAACTCAACCTTATATAACTAACTAATTCGAACTGACGTGCTTCGACGATCATACAATATACTCTATATATAGGCTTATTTCAATAAGTAGCAATTGTATAAAATAAGTAAATAGTGCCAAAGAAGTGTTAAGAGCATAAATGCCATAAATCGATGGAATTATTGTTCTAATATAAGTATAAAGATAATCTCATATTGATATGATATAGATGTGATGAAATTTATTCAAAAATGCGATTATTATTAGTATGTTTGTTATAGCTTTTATAGTTGTTCTATGAGTATTTAAAGTGAATGGTAAATTTTTAAAAAAGAGAAAATTTCGGAAAAAATTTTTAAAAAATCGTAAATGTCACCGTATAACACTTGAGTTTAAAATTTGACCTTGAATAACCACAAAACGAGTGGACTAAGTGAAGAATCATAAAAAACCTTTTTTGAAGAACGTTGAATTTCCTACAAGAATATGGATAGCAACTGTCCACTTTTGACCGAAAAGAGAGCTCCAGGGAGGAGATACTACAGCCAATCAAATAGCTCAAAATATCGATACCTATAGGTATACATCAATGTCAACTGGAGGCTCCCCTTCCTAGCGTCATCTAAGCTGAGCTTGCTATCTCGCCATCCCTAGTTCTAAGTGTTATTATATTTCGTTAATTGGCCAAGGTTTCAAAAATTGAAAAAAAAAGAACTTTTCCCATGTTATTTTCCATTTGAAACTGTGACCGCCGTGGGGAACGGGTTTAAATTAATATCAAGAGCTAAAATTTGAAAGAAACATTTTTTATTCATTTAGAAACGATTTAGTATTATCATGAAATAAAATTTAAAAATTCTCCAAATAAGGACAACCCTAATATACAAATACATATTTATCAAAATTAGCCTTGAATAACAAAAAGAATCCTTATCAGTTTGCAATAAATAACAATTGCTTGATAAATCAGTGAGATTATTAAATGTTTTGACAATATTTGTTCGAATAATCTTAATTTTTAGGAATGAAAAAGGATCGAAACAGATCTGTTTCAATTTGAATTGGAAGCAGTAAAAGTTTCAAAAGAGGACATGGACCGATTAATATACTTCTCAAAAGAAAATTTTCGTGGTACACAAAAAAAAACAACAGGTAGGGTGCGATGGGATGCTTGAGCAAAAGAGCTAAAGTAAAAAGTTGAAACCAAATATTATTTTTTATGGGCTAAATTATAAAATTATACTGCACATACGTAGCGAAGACTTGCCGATAAATAAGAAAAAGTACAAGGCAGATTCAAAATATGTAGTTGAGTTTAAATGCACAGACACAAGAATATGTATGGAAACTAGAGGCGGGAAAGGTAGGCATGGATTTGGGAATGAAAAAGGAAAGAAAAAGGGGAAAAAATAGATTCAGATTTACAAATATCATATTGGGTTTTAATGCAAACACACCAGGATACATATGAAAAATAGAAGAAGGAATAGATAGCCTAGAAATAGGCATACAAAAATGGGATGAGATTTACTTTTAGCACATAATAAAAATGAACAAGCGCAGATGGCCTTATTTATGCCTAATTGGAGAGTAACAGGACTTAATCAATAAAAATCATACAAAATAGACAAAGTCTATAAAGTTGTATGTGAAAAAGTAGAGGATGGGGAAACGTAGGATTTACAAAAAGAGTAGCAAAGCTAAATAAACTTGAGAAAATCAGAGATAATTCCCAAAAAAAAGTGAGACTTTTGTCAATCGTGAAATACAGAGAAGCTATATGGTAATTGACAAGTCTATTATCCGTTATATGTAAAAAAAAAGATAAAACCAAAGAAAGATGAATAAGGTAAAAATAAAAAAATTACAAGTGTGTTTAAAATTTCCGTCCATATAATAATGATATTTCAAATATTTTAACAAAATATATGAGTAACCAATTAATTATATTAAAATTCAGATCGCACACACATGAAAAATATTCTAAAAGAATTTAACAAGATGTTATTGAATTCACAATGGATTTTTGTTATAAATTTAATGATATTAAGGAAGTAGTTCAACATAAGTTAGCGGTAATACCTTTTTGTGATTATTGTTACTATATTGTTCAAGAAACAACTGATAATATTGTTATTTCATTACATTCACCAGAAAAATGGTGTATCAAACGTTAATAATTTGCAAGATGTAATAGATTTAAATTTAAGTAAAATAAAACAAATTGAAAATGACCATAGTTGTACAAATTCACTCATCAAAGAACTCTTATAGATAACATAAAAAATAAAGTAATCATTTTACAACTGTTATTATTTAAAGTTGAAATAGTGAACAAATCTTATAGGTGTTTGAAAATCAATGATCTTACATAATTTATTTACAAAAGAACTAACAATTAACGATACAATATTCAATACACTGAGTGTAATACACCATGAAGGAGAAAATATATCAGCAGGACATTATACTAATATATTAAAAGAAAATCATAAGCGTATTTTTACAAATGATTCAATAATTAATTAAATACATCCACCAGAAAATACATCTAATGTTTACACAATTTTTGTCGAAAAAAAAATTGATATTTTGAAATAATATCTGAAAAAGAACTCAAAAACTCATAGTTTAAAATGCTTCTAATAATATGAAAATTATGAAAATTTAATATTTTTTAATTTTCCGTACGATAATTCACTGCTAAGTTTGGTAGGCGTCTGTTGACTTCGGAAACGTCCAATTATGCACGCTATTGAAAAGTTTAAAATCGCTTAAGATCCAAGTATTATATTTCGAGAACTAACTACATATTACTATAAAATAATCAAAAACTATTTAAATTTCTTTCTCATCCTAAATCAAAAAATAAAAAACTTTATTCTTCATCACATTTTTAAACCTAAAAGAAAATAAATAAATTTAAATGACTATTTTATCGTAGTATGTATAGCAATAGGCGAGAACTACGGAAATATAGTATCAATATTTCAAAATGGATTTCATAAGATTATTGAAAAATATTTAAAAATGTTATTTGATACACTGATTGAAAATTTAAAAAAATCCAACGCTATAGAGCAGTACCTCAAGGGTAGTGTGGAAACCTGCTAAAACTTTTTTTTTTACATATTTATGGAAATGAAATGTGTTTTCATGTAACCAAAATCTATAATATTGATTTTCTGAGAATCAATAAATATTACTATAAGATTCTTGAAAACAATGAAAATGTTATGTTCTATCTGACTGTAAAAAGGTTGTTTTAATAATAATGTCCAAGGGTTTGTAAAATTTTATATAATATTACGACAGTATATAGGACATGTCATAATGCACTATAACATTTGAATAGATGTGTTCTTCACTATAAAGTTTTCCTTCTTCTTCACACTTATAAGAACGAAATGTCTCAACTATACAAAGCTTGTACTCCAAATCTTATTCTCTAATCACAAAAAAATATTTTTTTAGCCGTAATAAGATTCTAAAAACAAAAAAAAGCCAATTATTAATAATATGAATTAAGGAAATTGTGAGATTTAAATGATTATAGACATTCTCCACTTACAACCATGCACACTCAGCTACTGAAATGTTTTTATCTTCAGTAAATATGTTTTCTCGTGTAAAATTTTATGATTATTCCCGATTTCTATCGTAAAAAAACCAAAAATGACAATTAATAGCTAAAAATTTATCTTTTCCGGTTAATTGATTTTTAAAAATCGACACTCAAATTTTTCTTTCATGGGTAACAGGAATAAAAAAAAATGCCCTGTTGGATCAAAATCAGTCGAGAGAATCCTACGATATGACTGATTAAATACATTTCATACCTACACCCACGCATACCCAGCTACTAAATTTTTTTAATTTTAACTTAATCCTTTTTTTGTGTAAAATTAAATGATATTTTCAAATTACTATCGTAAAATATCCTTAAATAACCATAAATAGTTAAAAAATCTACTTTTTCGAAAAAATCGATTTTGGATTTAAAAAAAAAAACAAAAAAAATATACAGCATGATCGAATTTTTTTTTTTTTCATCGGTGATTGTAATCAAAAAACAAAAAAATTAGCCCTGTTGGATCTAAAGAAGTTTTTTGTGTAAAATTGAATGATCTTTCAGAATTCTTATCGTAAAATAACATTGAATAACACGAAATAGCATAAGAATCATTTTTTCCGAAAAAATCGATAAAATCAAAATAAAAAAAGACAGCAAAACCCAAATTTTTTTTCAG
>JAPYYV010010391.1:0-11350 GCA_030522625.1 Copidosoma aretas
AAAAAAAAAAAAAAAAAAAAAAAAAATAGAAATTTGGTCGGAACATAGGGCTGTCGGAAAAATGTCCGTCAGAAAAACGGCGTCGGAAAAAAGACCGTATACCATAAAGCCCATGTGTTTGCCCCTTTAGCGGTTTGGAAAACTAACTAAGACAATTTTAATGTTTAACGATCTATGATACGTATACGATACAAATTAAAATAAGTTATTCAAATAGATAAAGATTTGTAAAGAATAAAAAAATCCTAATTGTTATCACATTTAAATATAGAGAATAAGTACAATCAAAAATTTGTTCTTTGAAAAGTGATACAATTTAATAATTTTTTATTAAGTATTGATTCCAAATTTATTATACATCATTAAAAAGAAGAAATTGATATTTCAATAATTTTTATACTTTCTGTTCTTATTTTCGGAAATATTTAAGGAATGTAATCAGAAAAAAAAATGAATATATATACATGAATTCGTATATTTTTTAATATTACGTTGAAATAAGTTTAGAGGTTGGTATTAAACGAATTCTGGGGGGTGTGGGGGGATTAGGGGCTGTAGGGAACAGATAATTCTTGTCGGGGTGGCTTTAAGGGTGTAGGGGGGGTTTAATCCAGATTTTCTGTAAAATTACGGAAAACAAGAGAATTTTCCGGGCGGTAGGGGGGCAAACAGAATCGCGTAGGGGGTGGTGGAGGAGTCGAGTAAAAAATATTTAAAGTACGAATAGTGGAGAAAACAATAGAATATACAGATAAAAATTATATAAAATACTAGCTGACGCGGCAAACGGTGTTTTGCCGTATAAATTATTTTTCGTAAATATTTTGGTAGTAAAAAAAAATTACTTACTTATTGTAAGTGTGTGGTGATTTTATATATGACTGAATGAGTAATAGAGCGCTGTCAACGATGGCAGGCTATAAAAATAACGAATTACCAAACATTTTTTTTTTAAATCCGTTTTACTTTTAATATTTTAACCAATAGATTTTAAATTACATCTCAATCAAAAATGATGACAATTTAAAACACATTATTAGTCTCTCAGTGTAATGGAGTATACGATATTTTTAGTAAGTCCATCTTTAGGCAACACAAACAAACCGGATGCTTACCCACGCAAGAATATGCCACGTATAATTGTCCGTGTGAAAATCATGCTGTGCCCTAATCTAAGCTACAAACTGACATTGTTTGGCCTTGAGACTTATTGATTGTCCTTGCGAACGTCAATCTAAACATCAATAACACTTTTGTCGACTGTAAATGTTGAAACAAGACAAATATTTATATCGGTCTTACAGTCAAATTAATAAACGTCAATCTAATTGGAAATTAGACCCGTTCGAATTCAATTGGCACATCTGTGGGAATAATAGAGATTCGTTGTAGTAATACATCTTTTCTTTGAAACTCGCTATTCAAAATGTTGGCTTCGAAAAAGTTTTTCATCAATTGTTTTATGACTGATCGCGTGCTATTTTACAGCCGTGGTAGGTTCAAATAACGAAGCAAAATAACCGGAGATACAACCTTTAGTTGTAAATTGTGCAGTGGCATGCCTGGAAAATCCAATGAGTTCAAAAACTCTGCTGGATAATTTACAGCTACGTATCGCAACTGTATCGATGCATTTGTATGTCATTAAGTCGCCTCTCAATAACTGTTATATCTTGGAATTTAAATCGTTGACATCCACATTTTTATCTCCCAAAATTTCTCTTTCTGCCAGCCACTCATAATTTATGTATTGTCTGTGTATATTGGGAAATATGTGGTCAATGAGAGCATTTTGCCAATTTATGATCGTACAGAAATCGGTCAGCAATCTTATGCATCCTGTATTTTCGTGTACAACTTTTTCATCGCCGATGTCTAACGATTGTTTTGAGAATGTTACAGTGGATGGATCTTGAAGCATTCGAACGCGCATATACACTTGCAGCTGTACTTTTTCAACCTTAAGCCACAATGGCGATGATTTCAAGCAAGCGTTGATCTTATCAGCGTACGTTGAACGTGAAATTATGGGAATTGTTTGTCCGAAATTATCCAAAAGATGTAACAAGGTGCCGCCAAATAGTTTGTCGTTGTTTTTATGTCTTTCAATGTCCTGTTCAATGCCTCAAGTAAATGTTTGTAGGCCATAGTGCATTCAGCTCAGATGATAGTTATACAGTGTTTTAGCACTGTGGCCATTGACGATTGTTTTTTTATGTTACACACTGCGTCTGGATCATTTTGAATATTAAGTGGTAGCCTAAATGCTGAATCAGCTATTCTACCTCCATTCAATAAAGTTGCTGCAATGCCGAATGATGCAATGGCCAATTAGATTCCATTATTTGATCGTACTTCGGCGAGAATTAGCAAAACGAAAAATGTTTCGCCAGTTCCACTTAGTGCATCAAAAAAAAAAAAAAAATTTACCTTGTCCTGCAAAAACTGCGAGCATAATAAAGTCGTAAATAGTTCTTTGTGGCTTAGTCAGTAGTTGGACATTGCGATTAATAGTCGCTACCATTTCTACAGTATTGTACTGCAGTTCATGATTTATTTCAGTGTTGATAAAATTAGATGCACTTTGATCTGGCGAATGCATACCAAAATGACTTAGTGGTAAATTGACAATGACAATGTTAATATCCTTGATAGCAATCAATGCTTCATTGTAAATATCGTTGCTAAATTTTGTCTTTGGTTCGTTGGACTATGTACGATGTCAATGTTATGTATGATCAGTCATTGAATATTTGTGATTATCCCACAACGTCTCTGCTCAAGCTGGGAAACATGTAGTCGATACTATAGCCAATTGTAGAAGAAGTTGTATTCCAATTCAGATCAATGCTGCTTCAGTAGGCATACAGTTACACTGATTGTCATTTTCC
Organism: Copidosoma aretas; assembly: GCA_030522625.1. NCBI lineage: Eukaryota > Metazoa > Arthropoda > Insecta > Hymenoptera > Encyrtidae > Copidosoma > Copidosoma aretas. Next base: position 2,892 of record JAPYYV010010391.1, read on the forward strand.
AGCAAGCCTAGTGTACAGCATGCATTTTTATACGTTGGATACTGTTGTTCATTCAGTTGACGTATATCTTGAAATGACAACGGGCTGGTAACATTAACCAACAACATCGCAAATAAAAACACTTAGTCTGCCTTGGACTTACTGTATATACTCGCCCCAAGGTGTTAGATATGAATAAACCCGGGCATGCATCAATCAGTGTGCCATGCTGCTGGGCATCTATTTTTTTGTTTGAGCCCATGTAAAATAGCGTGGTATCTCTAAATAGAGTAGTGTTCGTGCAAATGCCCCAAAAGCATCCGTATGATTACACAGATCAAAAAATTTCGTTAGTGCTGTTTTTTGTGGACTTATTGCACGATTAATCGCTGTCTTGTTCGTTAAAAGTACGCGCTGGCCGTTTTTTCAGTAGACAGCTAAATAAGTAGCTGCTGGATCCCGTTTATGAATTTTAAAACCAAAGAATCGTCAAACAGCTTTATTTGAGCTGATGTATGGGCCAATCTGGTATAGCGTTATTTATAGTTCTTATTTACTGAAGGAGCATTTACATTTGTTTCGTCAATGCCAAAAGCAGATATATCATTTCCCTTATTAATATACTTGCAAAGCAAATTTGATTTTCTTTACCAAACTGCAGAACTAAACATAAATATGAGCATTGAATACATTAATCAGCAGAGGTGAATATGGCACCACCCAACGATAGTCAATGTCGATGTATGTGCTGTTGATATTTTTTGTAAATGATTGTTCGCCGTCATCTGTATTTCTTCGACGATATTTTGGATATCCGTCGACATGTGTGATCATAACCTTAGTAAACTTTTTAGGAAACTTCTTTTTACATTTAACATCTGCCATGCAAGGCGATGAATGATTCAGATAATTGCATGTGCCATAAATCATGATTGTTATAATAATATCAAACAGTAATTGATCAGTAGACAGATCTGGAATTTTCGCAGAAATTACACTATCGATTTCTTCAGGACGTTTTTTATGGATTAACCAAATTAAAATATGTGCATGAGGTAATCCTCGTTTTTGCCATTCAACTGAGTACATTTAGCAACGTGTGAGACCAAATTAGTGTAATTTTGTAATAAAACTTATTAAATACTTAAATTTTGGGTTTAAACACACTTGCTGTAATGTCATGTCGTTGTATTGCATTTTGTCCTGGCAATAACAAAGATGTTATCTCTGGCCATTCTGGATTACATGTAAATATAGTAATAAACACGGTTATCCGTATTAACGCACGAAAGTCATAGCATTGTGGATATATTCTTGCATATAACGTGGACTACCTATGTACGATAATGGTAGAAAGATAGAGTTACCGATTTCGGCGGTGTCAGTGTGGCTTAAAATAGCATCTTGCTAGTAAATGTATTCTTCCGCAGGCAACTTTTTTTGATCATATCATTAGTATCGTAGTCGTTTTCTCTCTATCTTAATGTACATTTCGACCATAAATCGTTGGCAATGCTCACGACACCAGAGAAGGACGTTGTCCTGACTGCGTCTAATCATCAGACGATACGCATAATAATCATTCGAGCTAACGTTCTTGTTTGTTTCGGCTCCTGTAATATTATATATGATAAATAATAATTTAAAGAAACCCATTAACGCCGAAGCCTTCAAATTTTTTCGCGACTTTTCAACGCAATTATTTTTTGGTTTGGAAAAAAAATTGTTGACAAAAGTTATGGGTTAAAGTACAACTATTTTATGCACTTTTCTGCAAGTTTAAAGTATATATGATTTGCGATAATATTCTGAAAAAATCAAGAGATTATTTTTTTCGAAATTTTGGTGTTTTTTTGTGTTTACATTGGTCATATCATGTTTCCTTTAAATTTGAAAGAAATTTTGATGCAAGATCCAGAAAGAGCAATATTTTCTACATCAAAATATGTAAAAACAAAATTATGTTGATGCAAATAACATAAAAAATAATCGCGGTGAGAGGTTGCTAAAAAATTAGAACGCTTCGGCGGTTATGGGTTAAGTAATAATGCTTATAATTAATTAAGTCTCATAATGAATAAATTACCTGTTAAGGGATCCTGTTGTTGAATATTTATGCAATATCCGTCTTGTCCGTTCCAGAACATTAGCGAATATTGAAGAGCATCTAATAACCGGTGTTTATCAGCACTCAACTCAAGTTTATTATATTTTGTTCGAATCACGATTTGTCGCGTAGCTTTACGCTCGCCACCATGATCCCAGCATCGTCATCGACAACATGTGTACTGAATCTATAAATTTACCCTTGAGCAGCTTTTTTATCAGGATTGATGACAATAACGCGATTGTCACTTTGTAATTTGTGCATGTGTGATTTGAATAATTTCAATAGTTCATTGCGCTTGTTCAATAAAGCATCCAGCTTCCCGATGATCCTTCTGGCAAAAGGTAAGTTACGATTTGTAGCTACAACGTACATTTAAGCTATTGGCGAGTGCGCTTTCAGAGTCCTCATCGCTCATAAAATAAATTTGTAAAAATTTATGTAGTTTGTTTGGCATTAAAAGCAATGAGCCCACTTTGCGATGGACTTGACCTTTGATTTTAAGTCTAGAATTAAATTGTTGACCATTTATAGCACTATTTTTAACAGATTTTGTTGCTCCGAACTTTGTTATTTGGAATAGTCGTATAGTAAACCGTTCAGTAGTTCAGGTGATGTTTTACTCTCCGGAAGTTGCAATTTACCTGATGCGCAACACATACAGGCTGGCTTATTTTTGAATTCAAAAGCATTACGATTCGGACATTTCTTGCCCATGGCAACAATCTCCACTTTCGAATGAGCATTATATTTAATATCGGGCTCATACTTAAATGCTTGACGACTGAATAAATCTGATGTAAATGCTCGATGTACTTGTTGGCGTTGTTGATCTTTTGCACTGCAAGTGTTAACTACGAATTGATGCACTTGTCTTTGTTTTAATCATCTTTGTTGGACAAATTAAGGTATTGTAGTATTATACATGATAAAATAACTATTAAATAATAAATAAGAACTCATAAATGTATGAAACTATTCCGGAATAATACATACAGGTAACTCAATGGTTGTTCTTGGCAGGAGCTTGTCATACGTGTTGAATACTATTGATTAATAGGAGATCACCTAATAAACTGAACTTGAGGACTATCCTGAGCAAAATGGAAATAAATATTTATAGCACTGCAAATTGATGATACATTGACAATGAGAATGTACTTAACACGAGAGTTGCACTGAGAAAGTAAAATGATATGTATAAGCAGCACTGCTACGATCGACGCAAAATCAATAATAATGGCTGCAAAGATAAAAGGAAGCTTATTGTGTCAGAAAGACAGTAGACTGGCTTTACTATTATTCCTACTTTGTTGTTTACTTGGTGAAAAGTGACACCTGTAGATGCCTGTCGAAAATAACTAATTGAGTAGTAACTAATCTTTTATCGACTGCCGAGAGTGAAAAATAATTGAAAAACTAAAAACGCTATTACAAGTAGAGGTTGACGCAAGAAGGATGAAAATTTAGAGTTTTGTGTATTTTTTAATCCCAAATCATGAAAAAATTTGAATACAATTTTTTTTCTACGATGAAAACAATTTTTTTTGTGAACTATCCTTGTTGCTTAGGGATATGAAAAAAAGTTTTTGTCCTATTTTCTGACCTACTAAATATACACTAAAAATTTAAAAAAAAATTGCTCTAATCGTTTCGAAGGAGTTTTTTTACAAACAGTCTAATACGAGAATTTTATATGTAAGACATACTTTGAATAATGTAAACAATTTTCTAATTGAAACTTAACTGAAGTATGGATTTAAAAGAAAGAAAATAAAAAACTCTATCTTATCAAAATTATGGAGAAATAAAGAAAATAACATTAGGATTATTTCACAGAGAAACAAACTAACTTTTCAGGGGGCTAAGGGGGTGGCTGAGGAAGGTTAAGGGGATAAGTGGGGCTAAAGGGGGGGGGGGCAAGAAAATCAAAGAGCGAATAATTTAAAAAACCACAGAGGATTATGAAAAGGTGGGAGCTCCAGAGGAAGTACTTACATCATAGCTTTATCATTTTTCCTAGACTATTTTTTTCGGTGGCAGCAGAGAAGGGGGGGCTAAACTATTTTGAATTACGGGAAAAACCACAACTTTCTCCTTTTTTTTTTGCGAGCGTAAAGGATCCGTGAAAGACTGTTGCAGGGTGAGGACAGCATGTAAATTCAATATAAAGTTAAAATATTTACTAAACCGGTTGTATAATCTGTACATGGGTCATTTAAAGTTATTCCTTCAACTTTGATTTATTTGGTGATTTGTGTGACGATTGTTGGGAGTGCAGTAAAATAGATTTAGTAATTTTATACATAGCAACATGTGGTTAGGCAATCTTTATTATATTTACAATTTAGGGAAAAGAACAGCGAATTAAAACAACACTGTATATATAGATCTTAATATAATATATCCTTATGTTGAAATTTTTTATTTTAGATATATTATTAGAATCAAATATAGGGGTTCATAATGCCATTAATGTGATGCGTTTGTCTGTTTGCAAATAAGTCGTGAGGGCCAAACAGAAAATCTCAAGGGGCTGTGAAAAAGCAACTTCGGCTGCCATTGGTCCTTTTCGATAATGTTTGATATTGTTAGAGGGTTTTAAGGCTTATTAAGTTGTTGACTTCTTTTGGATGACCTATGGGAACAAGCAACGGTTGAAGCGTTTTTAGCTGCGAGCGGTCGTTCTCGGCAGTGCTCGACAATGATAAACAGTTGTTGGGGCTATTTGGTTAGTCGTATCGATCGGGTGATTTCGGCTATCTTCAGGTGGTAAGGGTAATTGGCGGGGGCTAAGGGGAGGGGGGGGGGAGGGGGCAACTAATAAATTCTGACCAACTAAAATAACGGCAAAATCAATAGAATTTCTCTATAGTTTAAGGGAGGGCTAAGGGTCAGCTATGGGGATAGAGGGGGAGGGGGTTTAAATCCCCTCCCAGATTACTATATAATATAGAATGATATACATATACATATATATATATATATATATGTATGTGTATATATCTTACTATATTATATAGTGATTTTGGTGGGTTTGGCGATGATCCTCTTTCACAATTTCTCTAATACCCTTAACACGCCTTCCATAACCCTCCACAATTTTTGGATGAAATTCGCTTAATTTTTCCGCAATTTTCATTGGGACTTATGTCCTCTTGACCTTTTTACAAGGCCCCAACAATCCTTCCATCATCCTCTGCTAAAATTTTTTAATCCCTCCCCACACGCCTCTATAAAATCTCACTTAATAAGGTGTAATTTTTTTAATTTCTCCGTTATCGGAAATGGGTCAAAATTTTGAATCCCCCCACAATTACATAAAAAAACATCACAATCCCTACAATTCGCCTAGAAAGGTAGGATAGGTTTGCCTGATTTTTCTGTTATTATTTTTATACGCAGCGCCTTATCTCCTCCCCTTATGACCTATAACCCCCTACCGCTTTTTGGTACAACCCCTGACCCTTCCCCCCCTCATATACCGCTTCAAAATAAGGTTTAATTTGTTTAAAAGTTTTTCTATTGATGTTTATATAATTTTATTGTTTTATAGCACTTGTAAGGTGTTGCTAATGGCTTGTTGGTTTTTTTTTTCTTAGATTTTCAAACAATACCTGATCCTTAACATTCCAGTCGATCATTATATGCCGGCCCATTAAGTCAATAATTTTTATGCATTTATACGTGATTTTGAAGTTTAATACATTGAATGATCTCAGAAATGTTTATAAAAAATCCGGAATACAATGTGATGAATGTAAACTGCTATAAAAAAAAGCATGTCCAAAATTTCAAAAAATTTGTAGAACAAAGAGAACTATGCTCATCTTTATATATCACTATCTACTTACGTTTAAGAACCTCGATACATGTAACAACAATATCTCAATGAAAATTTAATTATAAGAAAAACTGTTGCATTGGATTTGTTTATAACAGGAAAATGCAATCCTGAATAAAAGAGATAATGAATAGTTTAAATAACTTTTGCTTTCATAACGACGCCGTATAAACACACCTTATCTCACCGTGAGATAATTCTATACAAAACTATAGTCAATTTTGGATAATATAACTAACTAAAATATTTTCAGTAAATTTTTAGCTTACACTCTAAACCAAAAGACTAAATTCTGGCGCTAGAAAGTATAAATTTAGCAATTTATACTTTTAAAAGACTAAACTGTAGGATTTATACTTTTGAAAGATGAAATAACATGATTTTATCTATTCAAAAGACTTAATTTCTCATTTCATACTTTTCAAAAGAATAAATTTCTCATTTTATACTTTACAAAAGACGAAAATCAAAATTTCGTCTTTTAAAAAGACTATATTGTAGGATATATACTTTAGAAAGATGAAGTAACATGATTTTATCTTTTTAAAAGAATAAGCTCACAAGTTTAGTCTTTTGAAAAAAATTATACACTGACGTATTATATCGTAATTTCAGATAACAATTATTTGAATTTAACTTAGCATATATTACTAAGTGCATTTATATGGAACGCATAAGGTACCATTTTTTGAGTTGACTTGATTGCTCTTGTTTTTAAAAAATTACTGATCACTTTAAGTACTCATAGAACAACTGTAGAAGCTATAACGAACATACTTAGGATAATTGGACTTACTCATAAACTTTATCTTATCTGTATTGAATGAGGATGAAATATAGATATTTACATTATGACTTTAATTCCTTCGATTAAATGCATTGATGCTCATGACATTTTTGCGGCCTATTGACACATTTCATACAATTGCCACTATTTTAATGGAAAAGTTTCTATAATTTTGAGTTATCCTATGTTTAGTGATTAGCTTAAGCGACTTCATAGTATTCCAAACATTGTGACAGCGACAATTTAAGTATTTTTAAATTGTTATTAAAATTTTTCTACACAATTAATTGTAAAAATTTGTAAATAAAATTTAGAAAATTTATTACAGACTTTAAATATCTAATATGAAACTTAATTATTATTTTTACATCTAATTTTATATTTTCACCGTTTATAATAATTTATTGGCTTGTGGTTTAAACGTTCACAACCAGTATGGCTCCACTTATTTGCCACGTAATATAATGGTGTGTGTCGACTGTTGAAACATTATTTAGTTTTCAACTGATCATTGGTAAATTAGAACTTCAAATATCAACTACTCAGAGGACATTTAAAATTTAGTTATTTAGTTAAACTGACTGTGGAACTCAAGAAAGCCAACAAGTGCACGAATAAATTAAATAAGAACTTACAGTGTCGGGAACTCACAACCTGTCTGGTAAGGAGAAGGTTGCGTGTTGCATTAACATTTGAAATTACCTTTCATTCATGATTGTTCCAGGAAGAAATCGTCAATATATTCGATTCACTTAAAAGACTTTTTGTTTATTTCCATTGTTTATAATCATTTGCTGGCTTGTGGTTTAAAAAGGCACATGTTGTATGCCTCCACTTATTTGCCACCTCATATAATGGTGCATGTCGACTGTCTATCCTTTATTTAGTCCTCAAGTGATCATTAATGAATAAAAATTTTAAATAGTTACTGCACGGAGGACGTTCATAATTTAGTTATTTAATTATTTAATAATAAGTTTTTTACCTGAACGTTTGTGAGTACCAAATGATTGCAATTAAATTTTTTAAAGTTATTCTTACTGAAAGGATTTTTAAAAGAATCAAATAAAAAGTTTAAGAATCGTTTGAGCTTATCTGCTCTTCCTTAATTTTTTTTCATATTTTTGAACATAAATGCAACACAGTAGTTAATGAAAATGGAACTTTTTAGGATGTGCTTTCATAACATGCAAGCATTATTGCACCGGATTTTGCACACGAATAAACTGTTTATTGAACAAAATGAAATATAAACCTTGCATGAATAAAGTTGGTGAAATTATGAATAAAAGCACAAGGTCTGAATTATACACCTCTCTTTGACGTTGTCCGCAACGTAATAAAAACAGATAATTAAACCTTGGATAAACAACGAAGGTAATAACGGATGGACTTGAACGGTTAGCAATCATGATGATAATAGCGACCGACTCTAATTAAGGGAGTTCCCCCTTAACACATTAAATATCTCACAATATCAATAAATAATCGTTTATAACGTTCATAACTGCTTCGATTAAAGTACAAACGCGTTCTTGAACAATCAATGAATAAAATGTATTATTTATTTGAAAATATGATCATTAAGAGTTGTTTAAAAAAAAATGAAAAGTATGAGGTTCGGTACGATTTCATGAATTCCCATAAAAGCCCGTGTTAAAAGAAATGTTCATATTTCTGCTCACAGATTCTGAATCGATCTGAGACTTTACCAGTCGTTTGGTACGACATTAAAGAACATA
>JAPYYV010010392.1:0-14838 GCA_030522625.1 Copidosoma aretas
TTTTACTGGTGGAATTGCGGAACACAGCAGCAGCAAACTGCGTAGGGAATCTGCTATACCGATCTGTTGGTACGGCAGAGCCCGACGCTACAAATGCTGTTGGCGGCGATTGAGGAAAACACCCATTAGTGAAGGAAAGTGTATGTACATCAAGCGAGTAAATTGTGAAAATTTATATCGTTTTTATTAAAAACACGTGTTTAAAGCTTATTTTTTAAAGTTTCAAATAATCAGAAGGTTAAAATCAGGACTATTTTGGTAAAAATTAGTATAACCATAATTGAACACGTTGGACCATCAATGTTGGATCAAACTTGGATCATCAATGTTAAATTTTGAGATATCAGAATTAATATTGATAATTTGCACTTCATGAATTGGGAAGAAAATAAAAAGTAAGAGTTAGAATCGTGTAAAAATGTAATTAATTTTTCGAAGGTACAGGTCTCATTCTTAACATTATTTCGACGAATCGTAAAGGAATGTTCAACAACTTTAAACATTTTTTTTTCTTCCAACAATATGTACGGAAATTCGTAAAATTGTGTTACAATTACCCGCGCACATAATTATTACGCTACTTTGGCAGGCATGATTTTATTGACACTGACTCGCAACTTGGTCAAACAGATTTTTTTTTTTCAAAAACCGACAATTCCATCATCGATTGCCTTGTTTGATCAATCCAACAATGAGAAATCACATCTCGATAATCAAACATCGATAACGTGGATGATAATCGTTACAATATCGGTGGCTCGTAATCGTGGCAAGTAGCCTTTGCTGAAATTTGTATACATATACTGATCATCGAACTCACGCATAGACGTGTTTTGTTATCTGACACGGTTTTCTCCGCAATATAAAATTTCTTTTTTTTCTTTATTAAGACTCGATGTACGCATGCATCAAATCGGTCACTCGTGCACAAATATTTTCCAATGACGTATTAACATACGCTTGTAATTGAGTACATATTCTTTCAGTTGTCAACTTTCAATCGAACAAAAATTTACTGAATCATTACACCATACACGAATAATTGCAAATGATAACATTATGCGAGACATTATAAAATTCATATTCATGCTCGAATCAAGTTGTGTATTGCTAAAGAAATACGTTGGACTTACAAAAAGTGTTTGATGCGACAGTAAAAATAAGTGTGTATTGTTAAGATCTGAACTCAATCGATAGCTGTATTTTATACAACTGTCGGATAGATTTTTAACCGCGCTCTATATATGTACATGTAAATGATAAAATATTTGGAAACAAAATAAAATTATTTGTATTATAATAGCCTAATAGTAACTACAAATAAGAGTATTTCTCAAATGACTGGGACAATTTTTTTTATTTTTACGGATTTTCTGATAAGTATGAGATAGGATGTACTGTGAGAGATTGTAAAAAAGTAAAGGAGTAATTCTGTGTGCTGTTTTACAAAATTTGCACTTGTTTAAAACAAATGTGCATGTGATTATTGATTGCCATAAAAAACCATCTAATCAACATTCCATTTTAAGTAGAAACTTATAAAATATCCTCGGTCCATCTTATCATTGAGAAACAATAGGAATATTTTAAAAATATGTATTTCCATACCTATCAAATTTATCTAAAAATATACATCAAATTTTTCGCGCTTGAAAGTCTAACTAATAGCGTTTTTGAGTGACTGCTCCGGAGCACTCTGAGAGTACCTCTGTCCCTTCTTTTACTGTGGTCTAGAAAGAGAGATGAATACTCTCGGAGGGAGTGCTCTGAGAGCAGTCGCTCGAAAACAGTGTTAGTCACTTTACAATGATACCTTTTATTCAAATTATTATGCACAATAATGCAATCTACGATGATTCTATACAGAAAATGAACTTCACAAAATAAAATAAATTAATTACGAAAATGTGAATTAAAATCTTGAATAAAGTTCAAAAATAAAAGAAATTGTTATGAGGTGATTCAATAGTATTTAGCAGAATTTAAAATAGGTCTGTAATGTTCAATATTATATGTATGAAAAATAAATTGGAGTTCAAACGTGAAAAAATTCAAATAACTGACAATGAGAGAAACATAAAAACATTATAGTAAAAATAATTACTACTGTTCAATAAAATGATATCATCTATCAAACTTTGTGTATTGCACCCGAAATATTTCTTAAACTATTCTAATATCTGAGTTTTCGCCATAAACGTGAGAAAATTATAATTATCGGTGCAAGTGTAAGTAACTTGCTTTGAATTCACAGTATTCATTCAAACAACAATAAGACAACTCATTCCCATTCTCCCAGTTAATGACGATTGAAAAGAAAAAAAAATTTTTTGGCGTTCCCTTTCTCAGCGGCTATTTCTCGACGCGCTCTTATCGCCTAATAGATTAAACAACACAGATATCTCTCGAGCACTCGCTTAAAATATTCATAATCACTAGGTAAATATTATTTCGTTAATAATTTGACTTGAGATAACACTCGACACGCGTGCAGCAGCCAACTCTCACATCTCAATCGCAGTCACCCTTCTCAAACATACATTTAATATTTCATCGTTACAAAACGTGTATCAACAGTTGGCACTTCTCTGCGTCTCAAGTATATTGCTTCGCACATCATCGACTTAACGACATCTTCTACAGTAACTTTGTCATCCAAACTAAAATTTCCATGACACTCGGCAATAATTATGTACAATCGCAAAAATCCGTTCGCAAAAGCAATTCACATATACAATTCAGTCGAACAGAGCAATTAAAATTGACAGTCAATAATGATAAACATCGAGTTGAAGTATATAGTTGGTGCGACCTAGATTTACCGCGAGATGTTAATTGTTCAACAACTACGATTAAATAGAATTTATTTGCTTTTTAATAACCGCATCATGAACTCTAAATATAAAAAAATCACAATTTCATAACAAAAAAAAAATTAAAATCCCTGTCCAATGCCGTAACTATTTATAGATACACTAAATGCACGGGAAAAATACATTATAATCACCGTGTATTTGGAATAGCGTAGCCAAATTTTATTTAATTTTTTTTTTTTGATTCACTGTAAAGATGCTTCTCTTCAAATATGAGATTTTGTCATCCGTTCGGTGTTTTTTTTTCTAACCAAACAGAACGTACGTTCATCACACAATTTACCCATACTTCACGTATACCAAATAGTGTAATTTTAAAGCTTCATAATATCATCATACCGTCTGCTAAAAACCGGCCGTAAAATTTTAATATTAAAAGACGTTTATAATGTACGGCGACGTTCGGACCAACAACCACCTCGAGTGTGTTGTGGCGCAACTCGAGCCAAGGACCTTCCATCGCCGAAAACGCACCGGCTCAAACTTTTGTGCGCAGTATAAATTACATACACCAAGTCCCCGAGACAACCAAACCGGCGCGCCTCCTTTCTCCCCGACCGCTTGCTTTCTCTCTTGCGCAACATCGGAAAAAATAAAAGAAACCGAAATCANNNNAAAAAAAAAAAACAAAAAAAAAAAAAAAAAAAAAAAAAAAAAAAATCACCCGCTCAATCCTCGTAGATGATGTTGTGCGTGCCGGAGGCGTCGATCTCGGGACAGGCGACGCTGCCGAGCCTCTTTGCTCGCCTGTAGCCCGTCTCGACGACGGCGAAGGCCCCGGTGCCGAGGACGAGGGAGCCGACGAGGATGCCCAGCTGGCCGTAGAGGCCGAGGTAGCGCGAGTAGAAGAAGCTCGCCGCGGCGGCCACGGACTGGCAGAACTTGAAGAGCGCGAAGGCCGAGGCGCTGTCGCCGGAGTAGACCGTGCCCAGGAGCGAGTAGACCTGGGTGTTGAAGCAGGCGTCCCCGAGGCCGAGGCTCAGGCTGCCCGCCATCGCGAGGATCGGGGAGGCCGAGATCAGGCCCGTGTCGTCCGTGTCCTGTGGGGGGGCAACAGAGGGCGAAAGGGTTGGTTTTTGGTTTTTGCGCTTTGGGACGTCGATTTTTTCATTTTTTTGGACGATTGACGAAAAACAACTTTGAACGCGCCTTTTTGGAGCGTCAAATGAATAGGACGAGATCTTCGGCGAAATGTCAATCACCATTTCAATAGTAAAAATTGGGCTTCAAAGTTGTTTTTCTTCAATTCCATTTTTTTGGGTGAAAAACGTCGTTTTTGGGGTTTTCGGACGAAAAATACCGATTTTTTCGTTTTTTTTTTTTTTATGAAACCATGGGGTTTTTTTTTTCTCTTTCATAAATGGTGTAAGAATATAAGGGATGGTATCTTCAGACTTTATAATACACATCTTCGACCTAAACTTACAATTTTTGACTAAATACATTTATATTTGTAACTTAACCATACAAAAAATTGAAAAAAAAAAACATTGATATTTTTTGTCCGACAAAATTAAAAACGACGTTTTCTTATTTATGATTACAGAAACAAGTTTTTCTTCATCCGAGGCGTCGAATTGCGTGCGCAAAATAGGGCTAGTGATTGGTTTTGCAAAAAAACCGTCAAATTAACAAATTTTTCATTAATCTTAGAATTTGTTCGGACCAAATTATCGACAATCGAAAATAATTAGCTGGGAACTTAATAACATTAGGTTTTTAAATCTCCGTTTTTATGTGACGCTTCTGATGTATTGGTATCGAGCATTATTTAATTGATTTCAAAAGGAGTATTACGAAACAAAACGAGAAGAGAAAATATAATTTGCAAGATCGTGCGCTGAATTTTAATCATTTCCACGTTACGTAAGGACTGATTTTCGGGAGCAACTTTTTGCCGCTCTATCATGCAATTCAGTTGGAAGCAGTTGAATATTTTCAAAAAATTCTCTGCAGACGTACCAAGTTTCGAGGTTCACCGATATGATATTTTTAAAACTTATTTGCATAAGTACGTGAAGAAAATAATCAGGTTTATTAGCATCTTGTTGTCATAATTCTAATCAAGTAAAAGTATTACTGCGTAAAGTCAGTGTCCCCATCTTGGCTGACGTCGAAATTTTCTCTCGATTTGACTATTTCACAACGTTACGAGTTCATTAAAATAATCGTTCATAAATAATTACAAATAAAATTATGTTATAATATAAATGTTTTTTTTTTTTTCTATTAATAAATTATTAAGACAGGTCAAGGAGCTCAAAGTCGTCAAAAAAATCAAAGATTTCCAATGATTCTGAAAGTTTTTTTTGCATAGGAATTTCTAAGAGCAAATGTTGTTTTTCTCTTTGTCCACAATAACTTAAGGTGATGCTTTTAGTATATCTATATATTGATGAAATTGTTCCAAACTTTTTACATTTAGTTGAAATCATTCGATCTTCTCTGTCAGTTTTGTGATTTAAAGGTTTTTTAGGTTAATTAAGTGTCAACTGATGATAATTTACAATGCTTATTTGGAAAATAAATAAATTACTGTTATACGTAACAGGTTGAGAACAGCTGGGGAGGCTCTAGGAAGTTGGCCCCCAGGATTCTTTAAATATTAAAAAATTATCATGAATTGATTGCGCGTGATGAATGCTGTGACCAGTTTTTCGTTACAAGTTTTTTTTGCGCGTGAGTCCGTTTAAATGTTATTAATAAAAATCACTTGGGGCTGCTCCCGAAATCCAATAGCGTATTCCTCTTGATTATTCACGCGTATCGCCCCCGAATAAATCAATCGTATCGTCGTCGTAAAAAAAATTTTCAATGATTGTTCATGTTCAAATCCTCCGTTCAGCCCAGTCAGTATGGAGTCACGTCACAGTCATGTTCCGTGGATTTGCTTTAAATATAGCATGTTTCACGATACGAGGATTACGAGGGGATAGTCGCAGGCGGGTGAACGGGGCAGGGGGAGGGGGCACATTTTTGGAGTCGAAGTTGTTTTATGGGGACTCTGAATTTTTAATAGTATAGTCATATTAACTCAGAATGACGGTAATTTAAATAGTAAATGTAAATGCAGACATTTTAGGATATTCTTGTTAGAAAAAATAATGTCTTTTAATCAAGCTAAAATGTAAGCAAATCCTTTTGCCGCTGATAGGCAAAAAAATGAAAAATATTCTAAAAAATGACAGAACCCGTGAATCACTGACGTAATGATAATGTTATTGTCATACATTTGTAGGCAATTTAATAAGGAAGATAGAAACCTTTGTTTGATTTAAATCGGTGCAGTAACAGTTGATTAATAAACAATTATGTGCATCACGTTCAGCTACCGACAATACCGACACAGCTATTTCACAACACGCGCACAACGCACAACATCTCGGCCGGGGTTGTCTCGGTAACTAACCGTAAATTCACATATTTGTTTATTAATCAATTGTTACTGCCCGATTTCAGTGATATTAAATACATGATATTTTTCATGACTGTAACATGGCTATTTTGTTAGTATCTGAAGTTCGAAATTTCGTTCAAACAGAACGTTCGGAACTTCAGTCTCATTGAATTTCAAGGGCAGCCTTCAAATGATTTTTATTTATAACATTGAAACGGACTTACACGCAAAAAACTTGTAACGAAACTTTTCACAGCATTCATTACGCGCAATCAATGATCAATGATGGATATTCCACCAAGGGTGCGCTGACATGAAGTCTGAAGTATTTAAGATTGGAGAAACCCCGGCAAAGTTTGAATTACATTAGAATTTTAATGTTTCGAAATAATGCTTTTAAGTAAGGAAAAAAACTGATTTATCGCCCTTGAGGTTATGAAACATTGTTAAAATAATTTATATTTAGAGTAAAACGTGTTTAATACCGTTAAATAACTTTTATGTATATATCGAACAGTCGGTAAGTAGGGTCACTCCCATAACGTAATAAAAATAACAAAATTTTACATCGTTAAAAAAATGCATGTTGCCCATATTCTCTTGAATAATCGTTGATGTAATAAAGCTATGATCTCAAAACAATTTTTCTTTAAGTTTCAAGGATTATTTTGAGATATTAAAATTCAACCATAGTTTAAACTTTGCCGGGGTCTAAGAAAGTGCGCTAAAATTAAAAAATGTTAAGAAGTATCTGTTAAAATCAAATATTTTAACATAAATGATTGCTTTACGAATTTATGATTAAAAAAAGGATTTTAATAAAAAAATTTTACACAAATTTGTATAATAAACATAAACATTGTTCGTAAAAGACACATGTTTTTGTACGTATACGTATACGTTTTAAAAGTGGATATACTAGTATAAAATTGTATTACCATGTTTGTAATATTTATATGTATGGAAAATAATGAAAATCGTTCATTTTCAATGGATTGGGGAAACAATCTTCTATATTTTCATTTAGAGGTGTAATGTTAACAAATAATTTTTAAAGTTTCTGAATTTTAACACACTTTCTTACATGGGCACACTATCGCCGTCTAACAGTGGAATAACCCTAAAAAATGATAATTGTTTTATATTTAAAGGATACTGGGGTCCAACTTACTAGAGCCCAGTAAGTACTGAATCACGACATCACCCTCATTAACCAAAACAACAAGCGAAAACAACAACTGTTTCTAAGTGAAAAAAAAAAAACACAGTCGCAGTCAAAGTAAAAAAAAAATACCACGGCCCTTCAAAAACCCCGTACACCACATTCAAGTAAGTACTATACCCAAAAACATCACTCACCTGGAAGGGCGCACTGTTGGGCAGGTTCAGCAGCGCCACGAGGTACGAGAACAGATGCGTCCCAAGGCCGGCGAGCACCACGGGCGTCCCTGACTCGCAGCAGCTTCGACACCTGGACGCCAGCAACCCGGACATGGCCCCGCCGAAAACCTCCCCCACACCGATGCAGATCCCCGACAGTCCGATGAGGCTCTTCCGGTCCTCGCCCATAGCCGTGGTGAACCCGATGCTCGACGAGTACACCGACGACAGGAAGGTCAGCGCCAGGCCCGTGTAGACGAAGGTCAGCGCGAGCACGAGCATCCGGCCGGTGAAGAACAACGACACCGCGGCCCCGAAGGCCCTCCACGCGGCGGGTAGCGGCCGTTCCTTCGGCTGCTCCGGGATCTCGAGCTCCTTGTCGGCGCTCGAGACGCCCTCGGCCGGCCCGAGGCTCAACTGCTGGGCCGGCCGGCGCAGGGTGAGCAGCAGCCCGAGCCCGGCCACCGAGACCCCCGTCAGCACCTTGAAGACGAAGCTGCGCGAGTCGGCGCTGATCTTGGGCTCGCGGAAGGCGAAGAAGACGAAGATGTTGCCGATGAAGAGGGACGACTGGAAGATGGCCCAGAAGAGGCCCGAGTTGCGAGACATGGTCCGGCCGTCGCTGTTTATGGTTAGGAAGAGGCCCTGTCCGGTCCACGCGAGGGCCGCGCCCGTGCCGACGAAGGCCGAGGCGAAGTAGAGGAGCTCGGTGCGCGGATAGAGGAACGAGGCGATGAAGAAGACGTAGCAGGAGCAGCCGGCGACTATGCTGGTGCGGGGGCCGGTCATCGATATGAAGGACGGGGCCAGCCAGTTGCACAGGGCGAAGGTCGCGTAGATTATCGAGAGGCTGAGGTAGCCCTCGCCGTGGAAGTCCGGATCGTCCGTGCTAATGCTCTCGAGGACGCTTTTCTGCGGAGCAGGTGGGAGGGAAGGGGGATTTTTTATTTTTCTTTGGTAGATATTTTTTGTTTCGAGACTGGTTGAGTTTTGTTTTTATTACCAAGAGAGAGAGAGAGAGAGAGGGAGGACCGTGTTTTTTCAAATAAATCTTCAACATGTAAAAAGTGAGTGATCGAGCATGACCCAGTGTCTTAAATATGTTCCAAGATGTATAAACATCGTTAAATGCTACATTTTTTTTAAATCTCGAGGTAAAAATTGGTAATCAAGGGTATCAGTTGAGACAAATCTTTCCTCAACATCAGTCATCACTTGGATGTAGATTCAAATAATAACTTTTAATTATTAATAATTTTATAATCTAATATAACTATTAATTCTATTTTAAAACCTAATCGCAAAAAATTGGGTTAGCAATAACTTTATATTTCGATCAAGTCATATATTAAAGTATTATTGACGTTTGCTTGTACGCCAATCGCGATGGCGACGCAATAAAAAAACTCAAACTTTTATACTTTATTTTAGAAGTAATTTTAAATGTATTCAAAAATCAGTTAGATCGATTCCGATCAGTAAAATAGTTTTTATCGTACATCCACTCAACCATATCTCATATATACCTTACATGCATTCTAGTTGTATCATGAGTAATGCTTACTTTTCCCGTAACTATATTTTATTAATCATAAAAAATAACGTATTTTATTGATTAGCTATTTAATTGGAGATAATTATGAGTACTGTTCGTAAAATCACATCTTCTTTATCACAGGCTATAAACATACCTCATTATTTTTTATTTTATGCGAATCCCATTTAAATCATGATCACGTAACCACAGCTTGAACTCATTTCACCATATATAGAGTGGCCTCATCATACATTATTATTCTTCTTTTTTTACATGAAAATCATTTTTACTCGCAGTTTTGTGACTAAGAGCATTAATAACATTAAACAAACTTGTTGACCCATCGAATAATCAGTTGAGATATGTGTTACCCAATTAGTTTTAACAAGCTGGAAGTCATAAGAAATTGAAATAATAATCCAGTCATTTGAAACATTTCAATACTAACTTCTGAAGAAAAATGAATTTTTTTCTTTTAAGTAATTGACTTATTTTTTTTATTTTTTTTTTTTTAACTAAAAAACAATATCCATGCTTTAATGGGTTACCTTAAAATAAAAATTTTATAACTTACTTCATATTATTGTGTTAACAAAAACTGGCTATGAAAATCTCAATACCTGAGCTATCAAGAATGATAAAATGTAGAGTAATCGAATAAGAAAAAAGTTTCCTGAAACAACTTATACGCTACAAAATACTGAGTTAAGTTAAATAGTGTTTTTACAAAATTGATTTGTTCCGATCTTCATGACGATTGCTAAGTAATACAGCGGTAAATTTAAAATCAAACCCAAGATAAGGTTAATTATGAGATGTTATAAATTTTTTTCGACAACCACATTCGTAGTGATGTAATTTTGCATTTCGCTCAAAGCTGCTTGGAACTACTTCGAATGCTCCAATACCGTCAGAATATATATTTGTATATGAGATGATCATTGAAATTATTGAATACTTCAATCTGCCTGAAGTGGGACACGACAAAATCATCCATATTTTTTTTTTTTAAAGAAAATAATATTTTTCACACATACTATCATATGTAATAAGTGTCTTTATGAATAAGATTATTAAAAATTTGGCTTATACTATATTGAAATTGATTGAATTCTTAGTATGTCACAAAATTACGTACCTAATTTTGAGTATAATTTTTTTACCTTACAGTTCATAAATATTGAAAATCAGTTGTTCGACGAGAGCGAATTTTTAAAAAGCAAGCCACTAATAAGAATCAATTCATTAAATACTGTAAGTTTACAAATTTGTATATCGAAGGTCGGCAACTTCTCGATCGAGCCATAGAAGAAATTATCTTTTTCCGAAAGTAAATTTCAAGAATTCACTTTGAAAATCTGTAAAAGGCGAGTAACACTTTCTTCTCACTTTCGAAAAATTGAAGTAGGTTTTCGTGTAAGTGGTATAAAATGTATCTGATTGTATAAAAGTTCCTTGTATCTTTTTCATGCAAGTATCTCAAAAAAAAATCTTTAAAGACGATTATAACGTGACAAATATGTGATTAAAATAAAAAAACCTAACGATACATGTATTTGTAGAGTTAATGAAGAATGCAAAAATTGCAAATTTAAATAACAATAGCAATAATACAAACATTCCATGATAAAATTTTTCAATGTCAATAACTGCCTCTATCTATGAGTAAATACATTATATTATATATTTGTACACACAAGTCGGATTATAATATAATAATGTAATCATACAAAGAAATAAAGACGATTCATTTACTTCGTCAACAGCGAGGAATTCAAATACCATTACAGTTATTTCACCCTGAACTGCCGAGTTGTTCAAACATTCGTACTGCAAATTTTGTTAACGAGTATCTTCATACACGTTTGATATGAATGGACTTCAATGGCTGCAGTTGCTTCTCGAATTCAGTTCAAATATATAAATGTATCACAACTTGCGAAAAAAACTCTGCAATTCAAAATAATGTCTCGAAATATGCTCGTTTTTAACCAAGGATCATGTGGCCGTGGAAGGAAGTCCAATCATCAAAGCTTACTCAGAACTCGTTAACATCAACAACTCATCATTCCTTATCGTCATCAAGGCAAACACGCGTGCTACGAGCAAAGCAGCTATACAGTTCGTGCCGAAAACACTGTAATTTAGATACAAGCATAAGAGCAGAGGAATTATGCGTATTAATTCGAGAATTTTTTTAACCATTGTTTCGATCAAATGTACATATAGTATTACATAACTGCAGGCAGGTAGACCCTGATAAAGGCCACATCTGTACGGAATTCACCTTCGTGTCTGTGACATGTATTATGTACAGAGTAATGTATAATATACAGTGCAGACTCAAGGTGAATAGCTATCTGGCTTGCATTCCAGGACCCATAACTATTATACATATAGGTATAGAAAGTGAGCTCAAGCCAAGCTGCATATATATATATATATATATACGTATTATCTGCGGCCTTTTACTTCATTTTGATATGCGTACAGGCGCACGCAGACACACCGTCCGTCGGAGGACGTTGCACCCTATTATAGCTCCATACGCGGCTGCAATGGAAGATATTTGTGAATGCACAGATGCGAATACGGGAGGTTGGAGGAATTTAAATGACGATCTTTTTCCTACGTTTGGATTGAAAAAAGTAAATTTAAAAAATGTTTAACAAACACGTTTCGGGAATACTCAATAAGATGCGCTTCTTGATGTGCAGTTTTTAGTGTTTTTAAACGAGTATGGAATTAAAATAGATGATTAAGTTCAAGTTTGATTGAATTTTCACCATTTTTGGGAATAGCCAATTTTGAAGATTCTTTTACGCAACTTGATATAATTCTCATGTGAAGAACTTTTGTACAGATATGACGTTATTAACTTACACTTGATTAATTTATTAGCAAACGACGTATACAGATGATTTATCTTCATACTTTTGGCAAGCAGTGTATCATAAGAGTGTAAATTTACTGTTCCTCAGAACTGATAGGATTTTTTACTTTTACAATTACATTATGAAAAAATAATGCTTATCTCACATACTTATGTCGTTCTCTTTACTAAAAAATTCCGCCAACATTGTTTGCAACTTCGTATCAAGTAGTCTGGTTGTTAATAAGTATATGTACACAGGTTTTTCATAATTTAAGAGTATGCGAATAACCTGCCGTACCGGCTTATCTGGATTTCAGGTTTCTATTTTCTCTCCGAAGAATAGATTCCTCTTTCAAATAGTGCTTCGTGAAAAAATAAAAAATACGATTGTCTTTGGGATACAAACAATTTAATACGAGGAGGTAAATTTTTTTTGGTAAAAAAAAAAGTTGAAAACTTTTCAGAAGCCACCATAAAAAGTAATTTATAACAAACAGCAGAGTGTCGATATAACTACCTGTGTTACCTATCCGTAGTTTTTTATAATTTTTTTCACCAATATATTGACTATTTAGCCTTTTACTTCCGATGAATAAAGCTCGGAATAAAGCGATAACTGAAAATCTATTTTGGTATATTTTCACGGCGAAAATCCAAACCTGCAATCGAGGTAAACTAGTACGATAAAGTAAGTATATTATATAGTGCATGCGCGCTTCAGCTCAGGGTCATGTCGAGTAACCTACGTTATGCTCTTCTTATTTATAAATATTAGAAAACTTTCATCAGTTTCGTTTTTTTCCAAAATACTTTGGATAGAGGTATCGAAAGTTTTGAATCTAATTGTAAGATAAACCCTTTACTTTACGCACATCAACGTTACAGCCATCGACTTTAAAAAAATAATTGATAAGACATTCTCAAATTTCGACTCTGGAATAAATTCACACACTCTTGCCCAATACAGGCACGCCACGCATTCAAAGTCCTGGTAAAATCCATTATTGAGTAAAAAAAAATTTTCGCATAGAATTTCTTTGCAGAATTCCATTCATATTGTACTCCTAAACGTGAAAGTGCAGGTTGCCAGTCGATAACCACGCAAAAAATTGTTTGAACTAATTTTTTTACAAAAACATGACAAATATTTACAAAATTGCTTCGTAAAAATTTTTTTTCATATGATTTAGCTCAAAGAGAAGAAAAAATATTCCTAGTTTTTGAGTAAATAATTTATGAAGTTTAAAGATTCGCGATTTTGACGATCTTTAGTGTTCAAAAACTATATGAAATATTACGAGTTTGAGTGTATAACAAATTTTTACGTATTATTTGAGGCTCCTTGAAAAAAGCCAAATTTAAATTTTAGGCTGTTTGAAATTAAAAGTGTTTGTTTATGAATTTTTAAGAGAGCGTGCGTAAGAGTCGTTTTCTGGGCAAGATGTACCTTATATATGGGTGATTCCGCCTTAAGTTGCCCAGATCGTGTACCGCGTTGATACTCGAATTCCAAAATGTAATTTAATGTTTCGAGGCATTATATTTACGTAAAATACTATGCTTTAACTGATGGTAAAGTCAAAACAGGCATTAGAATCAGTCTCCAAGAAATATTTAGGTGAAAAAGGGTGGAAATATCCTTTTCGTCCTCCTATAACAAACACGATTTTTCAACTTTCGACCCTTGGTGTGCCTATGTATAAGTGACAGGCCCTACAAAGAGAAAAGATTTATGATGCCCTTCAATGGTGGATTCTTAAACTACATATAATACTGGAGGTAAATAAACGCGAGTGACACAATCTGTAATTACTCAATATTCTGTTGTAATAATGAGCGTTTATTTCCTCGATTTACGCGATTATTAAAAGTTTGGGTTTTTTCCGTTCCCTTTCATCTTGCGCCATGTATAATCTACGAGAGTACAGGATATGCACTTTCTTTAAATATTTTCAAGGACGGACCAAAGAATTTTTCATGCAAGATCCCAATTTCAGCTCTTCATTTATGAAGATCGATTTCTATAGAAGTTCAATGAAGCAGCATTATACCGCAAAATATGTGATTAGCCCAGAGCAGCTGGAAAATATTTGTTCAACATTTATCTAGCACGTGGATCCATCTCTTATTTTTGTGCCAATCTATTTCGAGACTCTAATTTTTTTTTAAAGACTAAATAAATTTTAATGTCTTACTTGTAGTCGAAACATAAACGGGACACATGAACTAATGTAAAGCATTAAAATCAGCACTTTTTTCGGTGATCCATGGTACATGAAATGTAAATTATCCGTCCATAATCCTCTTAAAAATTCTTTCACAAACAATTCATTATTTATTCCGTTTATTCAAAGTTTGATTCACATACTAGTAACGAAAAAATTAAGTCTCGCTTTTAATTGTAACAAAATAAAAATCTTCAAAAGTCTTTAAATTATTGCTATTAATACAAGCATGCCATCGATATTATCTTTTCCAATGAATTTTGTTATGCTTTCCATTTGAGATGGTTCATGACTTATACTGTTTCGTCGTCAGAGCGTCCAATCAATGAAACTGTGTTATACTTGCTATCGTGATAAAAAGTATGCGTGAAATGTTTATACAAACCGCTGCCAATAAATTAGCACAAAGCTTCCTTAACAACATTATTCTGCTATTATTTACCTAAAAAAACAATCAAACAAAATAATAAAATGATTTAAAATGTCAAAAGAAGCTATTTTTATGCTCTACATTGTGGAATAAAGTTAAGAACGCGAGTCTTCTCATAGTT
>JAPYYV010010393.1:0-17216 GCA_030522625.1 Copidosoma aretas
GGGACTACTTCGAAGGATGCCACGACCCGGATGCCGAAGAATAGCACCAACGCGGAGATATGAACGCAGGTCGGATACTTTTCGGACACACCTCGTATCATTTATCACGACCTTTTAAATAAAAGCGTACCTTGAGAAAAAAGGCTTATTGATGACGAATTGTTAATAAGTTTCCTTGATTTTACAGACTTTAAAATATTTCTTACCTACATAATGACAATAAAAAAAAGTTCAAGGTACCACCCCTTTAAAAGATCGTATTAAACGATCTAATAACAAGTGCACATCATAGAAACAATTTTTCGACCCACAAAAACTTTTCCGCCTAAGAGTCAACGTTGTAGATCTCCTAAAAAGCATCTGGGTAACAACTTGAACAAAAACATTCCTTTAAAAAAAATTTATGGTCCAATAGAAAAGGTATATCTCTAGTATATAAATATACTTAACTAATACTTCCATTGAATACCGTAAAAAGTTAGATGAAATTTTTTTAGGAGACATCGTTATTCAAATTGAAAACGGTGCTAACCGTCAGAGTGCGTAAACAACTTAAGGTTTAATATCTGACGCTCAAAATCTTATAAATTTTCTTTCCACTTTCGTCACTAAAAAATTGATAAAATAAAATAAGAAAACTATTTTTTGGTCCGTCATCGATATCGATCGGCAGCGTTTATCATGTTTGTTTAATATTGACTTTAGTGGACTGTATTGCGGGACTGGCGTGGCTAAGCTTTATGCTCGTGGTTGCTTTCTTGTCGGAATAAGTGGATTTTAAGCCCTAAAAATTTCCTCTTGGCAAGTACTGTTTTGAGAGCAAGAAAAAAGCGGAGAATGAACTTAACTGATTGAGTAAACTATTTATTGCAGTGTAATAAGTATAAGCGGTTGCAAGAGAGCGACTATCTATTTCGGCTGCGTGAGTCTGCTCGCGAGCGCTGACGTGTGGCTCGAGAGCATGCGGTAGCTAGACTGACTGTATATGCGGGCTACCTTGCAGGGCAGCAACAAATTGAGATATATGTAATTGTATGTATGTGTTTATAAGTTCTTACATTAGAAGACGAAGACAGAGCAGAAATAAACTCATGCTATGTATAGCAAAGTATTATTTAAGAATATTCGAGAAGCTATAAGTCTTTCTCGCTCGACAAGCCTTTGGCTTTGAAGGCATCACAACAATAACACTGACACTTTGAGCACTGACTTCTTAGAATTTAAGTAAAGCAAGTAAATGTACAAGTTATAAGAATCAAATTAGAATTACATGAGAATATGTACATTAAAGCGAGTTCAATCCTGAACAATGTTACTATGAAAAATCAGGAGCGTAACTTGAAAACAAGTTTATTCTTTACGAATTGTCAATAAGTTTTTTTGTTTGAACAGACTTTAAAACATTTTTTGCCTACATAATGATGATAAAAAGGAAGTTCAAGGTAGTACACCTTAAAAAGATCGTATTGATTGTAGGCCTTTGAAACAAGTTCATGGACTGAGAGAAGTTATACTAACAAACACTTATGTTGAATATAGTAAGTTTTTTTTTCCTCATCGTTCCAAAGGACTCATCGACAATCAATTTTTAAAGACCTCTTCAAAGGACTTATGCATGTCTAGAATAGATCATTTGTCAGAATTTGTTAATAGTATCAAATACGAACAAAAGTCTTAACCACATAATGGGATATATTGAAAAAGTTATTTAATAATTTGTTCTATTTTATTAATTTTTCAATTAACAAAGCATAAAAATAAAAGTTATCACGGAACACTCGCTGGAGATCGGGCGTCTGTGTACTGTTGTGACTAGGACACATAATAAAGAATAGCGCTCAATTCTTCGAACGGACAGTACATTACCCACATGCAAGCTGTATTTTGCCTTACTTTATACGCTGTTATTTAATCAAAATTGCGTAGATTCAATTCTGCTAAGGCATTATCTTGTTGAAATTCGATGATGTCAAAGAAATTCAAATAAAAGCCTTAATTTGTCCATTACCGCAAAAAATAAATTTTTGATTTTTCTTATCTTGCATTGGAATGAAAATCTGATTTTACCAATAGATTCCTGAAGAAAAATTTACTCTCGAAATGTTTTTTCTTTTATTAAAGTATGTACTACGGCCCGCCAGAAAACTATGGTGGACACATTAGTTTGGTCAGTACTTATGTCTGCATTCGCTCTAAAATTATCAGCTATTTAATTAGCTATAAATTATAGCTCTAATTACAGCTATAATCATTTATTTTATAGCTATAACTACGTGTCAGAAATAGCTATAAAAAACAGGTGTTAATAGCTATATTTACATATAAAATAATAGCTATAATTTAAGGTAAAAAACAAATAACTGAAACATGTATAATGGTATTTCCATAAGCTCTTCAGTGTTTGCAGAATGCAAATAACATTAAAATTTTATCACTGATCTTTTTTTACCTAAAATTATAGATATTATTTCATATGTAAATATAGCTATTAACACCTGTGTTTTATAGCTATTTCTGACACGTATTTATAGCTATAAAACTCATAATTATAGCTGTAATCACAGCTATAATTTATAGCTCATTAAATAGCTGATAATTTTAGACCGAGTGACTTTATTGAGCAAATTTTGTAGATGCAGCCGAACAGCATCCTACAAAGGTGCGGCTGATATAAGTTATTAATCAAGAGTTTTGATATGTTGGCTTTAGAAACAGAGCTCCTGCACAAAATCATATGTGGTTCCTGCTCACTTACATTTAATCTTATCAGAATTAATTAGGCTTAGTATAATAGTCACAAATACGAAATGAAAATGACAATAATGTTTTGCAAAAGATTGTTATTAATATTATCTGTTTTCTTTTTAACTTTACAGTAAAAACCTGGGTATTTAGAATTTATAATCAATTTTATTTATTATTTAAAAGAATAGATAAAGAGTAAGCCCATTTATAAGGCTGACATGCAAGAAAAAACGATGATGCAGTGCAGGAGATGGTTACACGTCTGATCGTGCTACTTAGTGCTTGTGCCAGTTAGTCGGAGTTTCCCTATCCAGAATAAGTTCAAGAAGTTGTTGGCGTACCATGCATCAAGTTATTTAAATTTTGCAAGGAACTAGGGTTGGTGGTATTGGCTCAAGTTCCAAGCTTACTGTATCTGTAAATACGAGGAAAGAATTACATGAGGATACGATATTTATTAATTAATAATTTAATTTTTCAACTTAATAAGGTTACTTAATCGTATAATATTGTTACTTAATCATAGCAGGTTGATATGTTAACCATACAGCTGTTTATGTAACGCGGCTATAGTTGATCGACGGAATTCCCGCATAGTAGCGACCTACTGGGGCATGATGGGCACTTTTAGTCCATTAATAACTTATTCAGGGTTCATCTGACAAGAAATCAGTTCAGAGCTATTCGATTCGTCTCAGTTTTGTATATGTATCAACCTTCACCTAAAAACAGATTAGAGTCATTCATAAGTACTAAATTGGAAAAAATGAATTGCAAAAACAGTTAACTAATTTCTTGCAATCACCATAGTAGTTCGATTTCCAAGCGAATTATCATGTGTTCATTTTGGTTATCTATGTGTGTTCTCATGTATGTATTGAAGAATAAATTTTTGTATTAGCTCTGTAGACATATGAATAAAAATATAATCATATAAGGGTTGGCGCCCGAAGCGCGCAGGGGACGAAGATATATGTAATATGAATACAGTGAAGATATATGTATACATCCACCGATATTTTAAAGTTATTCCTGTAACATAACCCCCCACCTTCCCCTCTCAGCCCCCCTCCACAAAATAAGGGGAAATTCTATTGTTTTCTTCGTTATTCGTAATTAAAATATTTTTCACCCAACTCCCCTGCCGCGGCTGCCCGTGCCCTCCACACGATTTTGTTGCAACTCCCACTGCCCGTCTACTGACTCTCCTATATTATATTTGTAATTTATTTGTATAACTATTGTCAAAATCAATAAAACTGTACTAATCTAATCACAGTTAGATTCTTTTACACGAAATCACCATGAATTTTAGATTATATTATCAAAAACAATCTTTTTGGTAAAGTATCAGCCTACGTTTACACTATCAAGCCCAGAAAATCAATCTACCTCATGCACACATTTTAATAACTTTGCATCCTGATGAAAAAAATATAACACCTGAACAAATTAGTACAATCATTTGGGCTGAAATTCCTTCATGTAATAACAAACTTGACGAATTAGTGATAAAGCACATGCTTCATGTACCTCATATAGAATTAAGTCCGTGCATGAATAATTTTGATAAGAAGTGTACTAAAAATTTTCCAAAACTTTTCACAATTCAACCACATTTTAAGATGATGGTTACCCGCAGTACATAAGTAAAAATAATATTTCTGAGGATAATATTTACAAAAGTATAAGGAAGGAAAAAACTGATGTTGATGAGAATAAATGACCATCCCATCGCAGTCTACGTGCTTTTATTACCTAGCTTATGCTTTGGGCCCCATATAATTCCTTGACCTTCACATTATGTAAAATCCTCCATTCTTTGTTGACTTCGTTCCTCTTTGCCCCAAATGATTTTCTGAGTATTTTTCTGTCGAATACTTCAAATTTGTTGTCTTTGCTTTTTGTGATTGCCCACGTTTCGCTTCCGTACAGTAGGACCCGCATTATAATCGTATAATAGAAAAGTTATCTTAGATTTTTTAAATTAAGTCGCAATTTCGACAGTTGACTTGCTTCATAATAACAAGTGTTCGCTGATCGTAATCTCTGTTTAATCTCGTCCCGGAAATCATTAGTATCAGTAATATTGACCCCAAGGTATTTAAACTTTGAAACTATCTCGAACGATTTTCCCCCTACTCTCAACGTCGTTAAACTTGGATCGTTTACTCTACTGTTAATCATGTATTCAGTTTGTTCTTCGCTTGTTTCAAGTCCTACCTCTGTCACTTTTTCGATCAATTTTTCCGTAATCCATATTATAATTTCCTTGTTATCGCCTAGCATACTTAAATTGTCCGCCCAGTATTTGTATGGTCTCGTTTAGAGCTATCCCACTTCCATCTTTCCGGACATGTCGAATCACGTATTCTCAAACCAAGTTGAAAAATAACGAAGATAACGCGTCCCCTTGTTGTTAACCTTCGTGTATTACAAATAGTTCGGAAAATTTGTTCTTAGTGCAAACCCTCCCTCTGTCGTAGCATGTAAACGCGTATCAGAGCTCCTTATTTATTGGGAACCCCAAGAGGGACCAGGATATAGTACATTTTTTATTTGATATTTGTGTCGTACGCTTTTTTGATGTCTATAAACCGTTGCGTGAATTCTTCGTTGAACTCCCATTGTTTTTCTATTATTTGGCTGATTGTAAATGTTTGGTCAATAGTTGATCTGTTACGTCTGAACCCACGTTGATAGTCTCCTGTGATATATTTCGCGAATGAAGTTAATCTTTCCAAGAGGACATTAGATAAAACTTTATAGCAGGTCGAAAGTAATGAAATACCCTTATAGTTATTACAGATGGACGTGTCCCCTTTCTTAAAAATCGGAATTATGACTGATTCGGTCCATTCCCTGGGCATTCTTTCCTCTCTCCAAATTTGTTTGATTAAACCGTGTATCTCCACACTAAACTTTTTCCCCCACCTTTGATCAGCTCCAAGGGTATGCTGTCTATCTCCGCCGCTTCGTTGTTCTTAAGTTTACGGATCGCTTACTTTACTTCTCTAAGTGTCGGTTCATTAACCTCTATTTCCGCGGTAAGAATGTCATTAGGCTTCCTATTCTCGTTATTGCGTGTACATTAATTGATTCATTAAAGTAGTTTTTCCATCTCGTTAATGATTCCCCGTCATCTAGGATCATATTACCAATTTTGTCTTTGATTAAAAAATTTTGATTCTGATACCCCTTTCAGGTTGCATGCATTCCTTGGTACATTTCTCGCGCATTGTTTTTTTTTTCTAATTCTCCGTTATAGTGATAATTTTATTTTTCTCTTATTCACGTTTTTTTCCTTGCCACCCTGCTTACTGCTGTTCTACAATCTCTATAGTTTTCTAGAGCTATTTTATTCTAAATGTTCAGGTATACTATTCTAGCCTTTCCGCACACCTCTATCAACTTTCTGCACTCATCATTACGACGGCTTGTCTTTTTTCGGAGGTTTGTGTCCCTCTATCTTGTTTCCCGCTTCTTTGATTGCATTATTTATATTTTTACACTTTTTATCGACGTCTAGTTCCTGATCTAACGTGCCTGGCACTTGATCATCAATGCAGTTAATAATTTTTTGTCTGTACTCTATGAGTTTATTGAAGTCTATCGTTAGACGCATCTTAACCTTAGCTATTACCAGGAAATGGTCCGGATCGCAGTTAGCCCCCCTATATGACCTAACATCAAGAATGTTGAAGCTATGTCTCTTATCAGTTAATACATGATTGATTTGATTCTTAGTCACGCCGTCTGGGGATGTCCATGTTGCTTTGTAGATATCGAGATGTTTAAATTAAGGGCTACTAATAACAAGGTTTTTCGATACCGCGAACTCAATAGCTCTTGTACCATTATCATTACTCAGCTTGTAGAGGCTATCTTTTCCGATGGTTGTTCCAAAAAGACCTTCCTGGTCCATTTTAGAGTTGAGATCCCCCAGAATGTTTTTGATATGAAACGATGAGATTTTATCGTACATTATTTATAATATCGCGAAGAAACTTTCTTGAATATAATTGTGCTTTTCTTTCCGTTGCCCCGTGGACATTAATAAGCGTATCATTGTACCATTTATAGTTAAGACGTAAGTACGAAATTCTCTCATTTACTACTTTAAATTTTTGTATGTTTGTTGATAGTTCTCTTTTGACAAAAAAATCCGTTCCCAGATTTTCCCTTACGCTTTCGCCATGCAGGAAGATATATTTACCTACTTCTATTTTCCCTTTCTCCAGTAGCCTAACCTCTTAAATCGCCTCGATGTCGATGTAGTATTTATCAAGGATTTTGCCAACTACTTTCATTGTGCCTGTTCCATAAAATGTCTTAACATTCCACATCGCGAATTTGTAATCATTCCCCCATTTTCTGATATTAAGTTGGTTGTCAGTTGCCTTTTGGTTTCGATTTTGGTTTTATGTTTGGTTTTTGTTTGGAGGTTTGTTGTTTATAAGTATCAAGTTCATCGCACACAAGAGACCCTGCTCCGATTCTAGATGGGTCCACTATGCCAGGAGTGTTGCACGCTCACCTCACTACTCCCTAAGTATGCAAGTTCTCGCGGCCTACACCAAAAATAATCATTTGATGTTCCGCTGCCACAGGATCAGTTTCGCTCCCATGTCTCTAGTGCCCCTAGCAAGGCGACGGGTTTTTCGTCGGCTACGATAGTGTTCGGTTCCACGCCCAAGTCATGCCGCACATCGTTTTTAGGCAGTGTCTTTGATTCCAGGTTTCCTAGCATTAGCTAGATACAGAAAATGGACTTATTTGTTTGTAGCGAGGTAAAAAGGTAGAAAGATAGAATGGTAAAAAAGTAGAAAAGTAGAAAGGTGAAAATGATAAGAAATGCGTGTTTGTACAATTTTCTTGATGTTTTGTGCCTGCTGTCCTAACACAGGATAGGGTCATCACTCCCTTGCCTGAACTTGTTAGCTGTCCACGATAGTGTATTCGATTTATTTACAGTAGTCTTACTTTACGGGGCTTGACCAACCCGCAACCCAGGGGAAACGCTTTCTGTAGTGGTAACGAGACCCCACCCAAAGCCTATTATTTTGAGCTGATGTAAATGTCGCTACCAGCTCCACGACAAGGATGTAATAACAGGCACATGGATTGAACGCTTATATAACTTATATACACATTTTTGTTTTAAAAGTGTACGCGTCTTGGGAGCCCAATTAATATACTTACAGCATAAAAAATAAAATTTTACGCAAATTAAATAGATAAACTAAAACATACTATAGCATAGATAAAGCAACGCATTCAGGTATTTATACATCAGATGATAATACTTATGGAAATTTTCAAGTGAAACCGTTAAACAATATTCGTGAAGGAGTACGACTTTATAAGTTTCGAATGAAATTAGGACCATAGTAATAATAATTCGAAATTAAAATATATTGGATGGTTTGTGTAACGATACACGATTAAGAATGACTTAAATATTGAATTACAACGTTGAAAATGAAATAATTACAAGAGAACCAATTGGTAATAAAGTACTTATTCTATGAATAACTTCAAATACTGGTAACACTTTACCATTACCTTTTATATTATACAGAAAACTGATTCCATTAGTTATAGCATTTGCTATGACTACAAATAAGTCTCAAGGTGAAAGTTTTGATAATGTAGGATTATACTTAATAAATCCTTTGCTTTCTCACGGTCAATTATACGTAGCCTTATCAAGATGCAAAAAAAATATGGTATGTTCGTTTAAATAGAAAGAGAAAATGATTTACTTATTAAAAGTAATGTTTGGAAATGAATTGTCAATTAAAATTAAACATTATTAGATATTAATTATTAACTGTATAATAAAATCACGTAATACTACAGTTTAAGTAT
This sequence comes from Copidosoma aretas, assembly GCA_030522625.1. Taxonomy (NCBI): domain Eukaryota; kingdom Metazoa; phylum Arthropoda; class Insecta; order Hymenoptera; family Encyrtidae; genus Copidosoma; species Copidosoma aretas. Next base: position 8,617 of record JAPYYV010010393.1, read on the forward strand.
TCGTATCGATAGATTGTAGATTACTTGATAATTATCCATGACATGATGTATTATTATCTCATAATGATATTATTTGTTGGTAAATTGTAATTATAATTGTAATTGTAATTTTTAGGAAATGAGAACAATCATTGGCATGATCAAAATAAAAAGACATACTTACTTTTTTACACTTTTATGTTATAACACAATCCACTTTCGTTTTTTATACAATACACTTTTTTTTGTATTTTTTTAAACTTTGTGTGTTCTTCGTGCTTTCAATTCATTATTGGCGCAATAAACTAATTATTTACGTATTTACTGACGATAATGTATTTCGTCGGTTGGAAGGGATAACGTACCAATTCGAAAAAGCGCTAAGAAATGTACCAATTCAACAAAGACCTAATAAACCTACCAATTAGAAAAAACGCTAAGAAACGTACCAGTTCGAAAAAGCGAAAAAAGTACTTTTCTAACCGCTCGACCGAATCGGTACGTTTCTTGCAGCTCAGTCGAATTGGTACGTTTCTTATCGCTCGGCCGAATTGGTACGTTTCTTATCGCTGGACCAAACTGGTACATTTCTTACCGCTCGACCGAATTGGTACGTTTCTTAGCGCTTTTTCGAATTAGTACATTTTTTACAGCTCAACCGAATTGGTACGTTTCTTAGAGCTTTTTTGAATTGGTACGTTTCTTAGCGCTTTTTCGAATCGGTACGTTAATCCTCCTAACCGACGATTTGCATAACTCATTCGTAGTTTTTGAGGTTATACTTCTATAGGCGCGATATGCAGGGGGTAAATCAATGATTTCAACATTCTCTCTCTCTCTCTCTCTCTCTCTCTCTCTCCTTCTAAAATGTGTAACGGAAGTATATTCTCTCTCTCACTAAAATGTGTAACAAAACTAAATTTTAATTTCTTCAAAACGAAAAGGAACACTTTCCACAAGATTTGAACTGGCGACCTTGTGCACGTGAGCCGAGCCCCGTATCCATCTAGCCACGAGCTATCTCTTTCAGAATATTACTTTCACTGCCTCTTTTATGGTGGTTCATAACTTATTTTTGATTAAAATTTTTATTCACTGATTATTGATTAATTTGTTCTTAGACATTTGATAGAAAAAGCCATAACTTTTTTTTCGTTACTGGTTAATTTATACACGGTTCAATAGATAAATTATTTGGTTTTAATTGGGTATTATTCTTTTAAAATTATTTCATTCGCAGGCAAGGTGAAAAAAATTAATAAATTTAAAAAAGGCACAAGATATCTTTCCGAGGCGGTTACTCTCACTTCTTCTCATATTGTGGTTTATAACTTATTTTTAATTTAAATTTACTACTTTAAAATTAATTTGTTTTTAAAGATTCAATTTATGATACACATTACTAAACTATCCATCTTAATGAATGATTTTTATCAAAACTTTAAAAGCAATGTTTAACATTATTATACAATACACACACGACAAGACTGGTTACTATTTTTATTGGAATACAGTAAAAAATTACCAAAAAATTCGTGCATGATTGGCAGATCGATGCAGATGCACAATATTTATTTAACGGGTTGTTATTATGACTTAACTTCAAAATATTTTAAAATACGCAGTATCTTAAAAAGGAAGAAAAATAGACCGAAAATAACTATTTTTATGGGTTTTCTAAAAAGAAAGAAAGTCATCGCGGAACTTAAATAGGTAGGTATTGATTGATGTAAAAACATAACCTCAATTATCAGTGTTTTGGATGTATGATAAAAATTATTCATGTGTTATGGAATTACGATGGGAAATTTTTGGAAAAAATTATAGCATGTTTATAAAATCATGACAAGTATGCAGAAATAATTATTTACGGTTTTGTGCACGCATACCCTCGTAATATTCGAGAATACGCACTATCCTGAACAGTTAGGCTAAAAATAATAATTCTCATGGGTTTTCTGAAGGGTAAATAAATATCAAGGTGGACAAATAAAAAAATTTTAATCAACATTACGACATAACCTTAATTTTCCTATTTCTGGGTGTGTCTTGGTGAAAAAGTGGTAAATATTTTCGGAAAAAATTTCAGCGGGGTAAGGATATGCATACAAACATGTACGTAGAAATTATCCTGTTATAGTTTCGGAACAACATAACCTTGAAAAAAAAAAATGCTCTATTTCGAAGGCAAAGCATGATAGATGGAAAATAACAATTTTTACAGGTTTCTTAATGGGTACATCAACATAGAGTCGGGCAAATAAAGAGATTTTAGTCGACAACCACACAAAATTACTGAATATCCTCCTTTCAATGATAATTTCACCACCTTCGATACATCGAAGTGGGTTACTTAAAATATCGTTTCGTAATAAATATATTCATACATTGTCTGCTCAAGAAGTATAACTTGATGCTTGGGTACCCATAAATTTTTGGCATTTGCACTAAATTTTAGAGTAAAAATTTTTTATCATCATCATATTTGGTTGCAAGTTTTTGATACTTCACGTCACTGGTGAATTGCCTAATGGTCGGTTTATATAACATACCGATTTTTAAAAGATTTTACAAGTTTCACCATCTTTTTCCTCGGCCTTTTTGTTGCATACTCTTTATCGTGTCCCTTTTCAAATTTTCCCGACTCTACGAGTCGTCGTTGATTCTCTTCTTCCTCTCTGCTCTGTTGACCTTTCTTCATGACGGCTGGAAGACGAATGATGTTAGCAGCGCCAAACATCAGTCCTTATAGCAGATGTGTTAGCGGGCAAAATTATCATGAGATTTAAATTCTGGACGCACATCCACAGGCGCATTTTTCAATGACTCATTTTGCTTGGAACAATCAATGACGATAAGAGGTGTGGTGCTTGGAAAACAATATCTGTCCAACAAAGATGCGCGATCTTGACCGTAATATGAATTCCGAAAATTTGCATACATTTCGTATAACAATGCACATTGATTGTGTGTTATATTGAGATTATGATCGCCGTAAGGACAATACTGTGAATTCAAGTGGAGTTTGACATTTCTTATGTTGCAGTGATCAAATTTGCTTGCTTCAGCATCTTTCAGATTTTTGCGATTAGTTTAAAAGGCTAATATAACATACCACGGAGTTTCCAACTGATTGGACGTCTTAACTGTCCATACATCTTTCGATGTTGTGGGTAAGAGTGAATATTCATAGAGCTTCCAAGTTTAGAAACTCATAGATATCAACTTACCTTTTTGTAAATAATCAAGCAGACGAATTTTATGAGAATCTTACATCACAACATAGGGCATGAGGCAATCATGCTTTAATATTACTTTTTTGAACTCTTTCCAAGTTACTACCGCATTAGCGGAACCACCAGCTAGGAGAATTTATTGTTGAACCACTGCATTTAGGTCATTTCTTGATCTCTTGAATATAAGTTCGTGTTTTACATTAATAACAATCTCATGCTAGTCTTCAGTAAAACATATTATACTGTGAGGTATCATAACATCAAAGTAGCTATCCTCAGTTAGACTGAGAGCGTGATTGTTTTTCCAACCTGCATTCTGACTCATTATGTCTTGATCAGGAGTGAGTGTTAACCTATTTTTCATGAGTGTTGTCAAATCTACGTTTTTACACTTATATATTTATATACTCAAACAGCATCAAACGTTTTCAGAACGATATCAAAACGTTTAAATTTGACCCATAAAACATTTTTAACGAAGTCAAAAGAACGTTTTTAAACTGTTTTCAAAACGTTCTCTGTGTCCACTCTTTCAGAAAACGGTTGTCTGAGAAACATTTTTAAAACGTTAAAAAAAAACTTCCTAACACAAGCGTTGGGAAAAAAATTTAACTTTATTAAACAATTTTTTTCCGTATAAAAAACAGATAAAAAAAGGAAAAGTAGTAAAAAAAAAAAATTATCTTTACATCTGGCACCAGAATTTGAACTGGGGCCGAAAAAATCCAAAGCCGAGAGTCCTATCTACTTGGCCAGAGTGGATTCGACACGAGCATTATACTTTTCGCCCTTATAACTTACAGCTATAGATGGTGTTTGCTTTTTAATATTTTTCTTCTACTTGAGTTAGATTATGCATCCAGTATTTAAATTTTATTGGCTTGTACTTGTTGAGTGTTCTTACAAGCTTTTATTCAACATATATTTTGGACCTGGTTATGGTATCCTGTCTTGTCATAACGTAAGGCAATGACAATAAAGTTTTCAGGCGTAGAATCTAAACCCAATGATGTATTTGTATGTAAGAGTTACATAATTTGTCATGAATAATTTCCTTAAAAACGTAGCTAAAACTGTATTTTTAAACTAGAAAAAATTTTCTTTTCCTTGTGGATTGACTTATTGACAAAATAAAAGTTTCTTCAAATATTAGGAAATAAAAAAACATTAAGTGTAGTACTTTGTTTTTAATGTAGTAAAACCAAGAATTGAGTAATGAGCTATAGACATTCCAAATAAATAAGAAAAGCGTAATCTCCGACCTTTAAAAATTCATTACTAACATAAATAAATTTGTCCATGAATTAACCAGAGTTCTTTTCCCTAAATATGAGCCAATTTGAGAGTTGAAAAATGTTTCAGTGCCTAAACTACATTTACATTATTTGTTCAAACAATATGTCTTATGTTCATATAAAAAAAATATAGGACTCGACTTCTCTGTCCAAAAATTCAATAGCCGTTACCTTACTGTATGTCAAGACATCCAATTGCAGCATACCACAACCAGCTCCATGAAAATATATTAAACGAAAGCTTGTAAGAATACTTAACAAGTACAAGTCAATATAATTTAATCAAGCTCTGGCGGGACCAACAAATTAGAAAGCAAACACCATTCATAGATGTACCCCAATCAAAACAATTTATATGGAAATCCATATGGATCGAATCCATATGGTGTTTTGGAACAAAATCCATTTGGATATCCATATAGAGAATCAATATTAAATATCTACATAGTTCTTCTTTTACGATGTGTTGCACCATGCGTATGGCAACACTAAAACTGGGGGCCTAAAGCATTTGAGCTAAAGTTTGAATAAATGATGAATAATCTATTTTTTTTAATTTATTAGCTTTGATACTTTAGGCCCCCGGTTTTTGTGTTGTCATATGCATGGTAATACCTATAGTGGTGTTAATATTTATGTTCAATCTCATCTTGGTAAGAAAAACTATGTGGATTTTTAATATGGATTTGCCATACGGATATCACATGGATTTTGTTCCAAAACGCTATATAGATTCGATCCATATGGATGTCCATATGAATTGTTTTGATTTAGACATTTTTAAACTATTTTTTTTATTTTTTAAAAACTTTTTTACGGTTCAAATTTAAACGTTTTCGAATTGTTTCGAAAACGTTTGATGCTGTTTGGGTAGCGATTATTGTATATCTAATTTCTTCAAATAAGAAACAGATGGCGTTATTCACTAATTGAGTATTCGTCATTTCCGTACTGTAATCCCGTAAATGTATAAGAAAATGCAAGATGGTAGCAGACATAAATCTTGATGCTGAATTGAAACACGGATTCCATCACTATTGCCTTAGGTTGCAAATGCATATGGTTGATGAGCATGCATCTCAGTGCACGATAGATTCGTCAAAGGTGACAGGAGACTGAATACTTAGAATCTCTTCCATATTCAATACAACAAAATAAGAATGTGCGAGTTATTTTCCACCAGGGATTTTTATTTTTAATCTTAGATTTTTTAGAAATTTGATGTTTTGAAGGATCCGACGTGTTGACGGTTCGGAAGCTTATTTTCGACTGAGCGCTGGGCTGCATATCAAGCTGCTTATAAACCTTTTATGATTATAAACAATCCCTATTACAGCGTGGGGTTTATATACAACCTTACTGTAATAAGCTCACGATCAAAATTGAGCTGTCTTCTCTAACGTGTTAACAGTTCGGAAGCTCGCTGTCAACCGAGCGCTAGTCTGCATGTCGAGCTATTTAAGTACCTTTTGAAATTGTATACAATCCCTATCACAGCATCGGGCTTATGTGCAACCTTACAGTTCAACCTCACCACGAAAATTGACCAAGTCACCGTGCTTATCAACAATTCGTAGTTGTATGTGATTAATTATGCGTTCAACGACTAGTAGATATATTATTTATGAGGGAACTTCGATAATTTTGTATCCTGGTGGTACAACCGGAAAAATTTGGGAATCGTATAAACCTTTTTTCCGTTTATGTAGGCTCCAGTGGTGATGCTACACTCAACTTGTAATGCGTTTACTGTAAGGATGGCTATAGGTAAGTCTGAGTTATGGGTGGGGTTATCTTCGAGAACTCGTTCACTGAAACATAAGTGTCTTCCTACAGAATCTTTTGGTCTGAAATAAATACTATGGCAACACGTAATTACACTGCAAAGAATGTTATTGTTTGGTCTTATATCAATACTTATATCATCAGATTGTAATACATCAACTAAAAATGACTCAATATCTTGAATTTCGTAGATACTTTTTGAAAATGCAACCACTCGATCAGCCACATAAACTTTATTATTTTTTTTATAAATATTGAAGATTAAATTAAAGTTCAAGAGTTCTACCAAATCAAGAACGTAGTTATGTTTCGGCGATAAATCAATAGACGGCAAATACTGCATTTCCAACGTAGAAGAAGCACCAGACAGAATTTGCGCCAATGTTTTTTCCATGACTGCTAAAGAACGAATAACTGATTGCTGACTATAACAGCACCTTAAATACATTCCTATTATACTTAACCTTATCAACTTCTAAGTACAACATTAAATCAATAGGTGGTTGCAGATCACCAAAGCAGTCAAGATAAGTGACATCATTACCACATCTTCTACATGCCACCCAGTGAGTCCCAGGTCTATTCTTATCATCAAGATTTGTTATTCCGTTCTCACGATATCGTGGCCCATTTGCTTGTAAGTTGTTTTGCATAAATACTTCAAATTATGAGATTTAAATTTTTTAGCATTCTAAAGTAAATTTACGTTAGTTAAAGCTCCATCGGCTATTTTTACTTTGTAAATGTTTTTTTTTTTTTAACTTTTCCCAGCAAATGGCTTTAAGTAGACACACAATCCAGTTTTACAAGACTTGAGATAAAAGACTTTTCCGAGAGCAATAGCCTCCATAGTTTTATTATGTCTCTCGTTCTCTTGCAGTTGCTGTTTAGTGGCCTTAGTTGCATTAATACTCTTCAATATTCCCGTTACTGCATTTCCTAATGCTCCGGTTTTAATCATTTATGTGGTAAATAGTGCAAATCTTATAACATTAAGCTCATTTTCATATTATACGAGGGTGATCATTAAGTTAGAAAAAAATTTTTTCTCTATTTTTTATTTTGCATGCCAAAACATCATTTACAATAGCACCTCAATTAATCTCAGAGGAAATTTTTTATTTTAATTTGATTTTAATTTACCAAGGCTTGTTTCATTTTTTAAATGATTTGAGATAGGGTTAACGTGACAAATTTTTTAAAGTAATTAACGTATCTAAGGTCGCGTGCAATTGCTTATACGAAAACTGGTGAAAATTTACATTTACGTATGAACAATAGCTTGTAACTTTAGACACGTTAATAATTTTAGAAAACTTGTCACGTTGACTGTTACCGTCAAACAAAATATTGTTAATACGGTTATCTTTTGTGATTTAAATTTAAATATGTTCACATTTGTGGTCCTAACTATAATTTGAATGTTTCAACTCAGTAGAAAACATGTAGCTGCTGAGAACGGTTTGCGCGCACGGCGATCGGTAAGCAGGTGATCGATTGCGATCGGTATCGTCCGAGGACGCTTGTCCTTTGTTTTAGAGCAAACTAAATAAAAAGGAATACGGGGCAAGAGGGGAGGGTATTTCTTTCTTGCGGACGTTAGCTATGAGACATTCAAGTTTTTTTACATAACTGGTTGCCTAGCAATTTTTTTCATGGCTGGCTCTCGTTTTTTCTTAAAAGGTTAAACGTATATTCTTGCGCTTTTATGTAAGAGTCTGATTGACCACCAAAGTGAGAAGTCCTCTAAAATACAGTATTTGTTTCAAAAAAAATTTATGAATCCTATAATTGTTGCTTTCTTCCATGTATACGCGTTTTACATTAAGTGCCGAAACCTGAGACAGTTAAATAAAAAAAAAATCGTAAAACTCGTTTAAAATATAGGAAATAATAGATAATCGGCTCCGAGCGGGACTGCAGTAAAGCGTCGCCGAGTCGCCACGGCTCCAGCTACTGTTCTCGCGGATGGCCCAGACGTCAGGCTACCACCACCACTGCCTCCAGCGGCTATCCTCGCCGCCGCCTAGTGCCGCCGACGCACCGCGGCTCCTGTTCCTGTCCTCGTGGACGGCCTACACGATGACAGGCTGCTGCCATCACCGCCAGCGGCTATCCTCGCCGCCGCCTAGCGCCGCCGACGCGCTGAGGCTCCTGCTTCTGCTCCTTTCTTCACGGACGATGGTTGCCACCGTGACCGCCTTCAGCTAACCTTGTCATCAATCGGCATCGACGATTGGCTGCAGTTCCTGTCCATGATACCGAGACAAGTTCAGATGAGGAGCTACTGCCATCACTTCCTGCT
>JAPYYV010010394.1:0-25728 GCA_030522625.1 Copidosoma aretas
CTCGTGGCGGCAGGTATAAGGTGGTGCGGCGCGCACGCGTGCTCGGCCAGTGGTGCTGAATTGAAATAGAGACCCCCGCTTTCGGACGAGCTCGAGAGCGCGCGGCGCAAGCTCAGGAGCTGTGAACTTCGTTTCGCGCCCGGCTATCTCCATCTCCGCGAATAGGTGCTGTGGTGCACGTGCGCCCCCCCCCCCCCCGCTGCGTACGCGGTGCGCGTAGCGTGCGTCTCTTTCGCGAGTGCGTTGCAGTCGGGGGATGGGGGGTGGGTGTGTTGATTCCTCGTTGAGCTTAGGGTGGCTCGTCACATTTTTTCAAAGTTAAGCCGTGAAATAGGAGTCGACGAATCTGTACAGTTGAAATTTCAGGGCATGATGTCGCCGACCGAAATCGAAAAAAAACCTCATTTGAAATTCGGTATTTTAACATGGGTCTTGTGGGGGGAATTTTGGATTCTGTACCGAAAGTCATGGATTTTTTCGGCCAAAAGTTGGGCCGCATGCTGCAAAAACAGAAATCAGATGGTCCTCTTTCTGTAATGAAATCGCGAAAGTCGAGGATTGCCGATCGGAAAAGAAAGATACAAAGTGTTGAAAGTCCTAACCGGAGGTTAACGTCATTCACTCAGTACCCCGGTGGAAAGCAAATTTTCTCAATTACCTGGTTATTGCAAGTTTTTTCGCTCATGCATGATGGACAAGACATGATATTAAGCACTAACAGCATTTTCATTCGTTTATATTCCGTAAATTATAAATTTATGGAAATCCCCCATAGTGCCCCTGCTTGATACGGCACCATTGTGATGAGCCACCTTAAAAACGTTCGCGAGCGGGTTTATCGATCGATCGATCGATCGCGCGTTTCGTCTCCCCGTTGGTCTCCTCGTTTCCGTTACACCGTGTATTACCTAGGGCTTTGCGATATGACGCGCATTTCTCGATATCGTCTCGAAAAGTCGAGACGAGACCTTTTATATTTTCTCGATTCGATATCGATATTAGTGTTGTCGAGAACATCGACTTCATCTGTCACGACATGCTTTTTCGAACATACAGTTTTTAAAATATTTATAATATACGGAGAGAAAAAAATACACCATAAACGTATAAATTATAAAAATGAAAAAATTAATACATGTAAATTTTTATTAGTACAACGGGTGTATAATAAGTATGCTGATTTTAGAAAATTTTTGTTTTCACTGTTCACAAGATAATAATTACAACTGCATAACAAATGTCAAATTATTGACTGAAGGCTTCAAATGTAAAATAACGTATTACTACAATAGTAATACGATGATTGCGAACACATACTATTATGAAAAATTGGCTTCACACATTTTTTCATTTAATTGTGATTTTTCCCATAAATAATTAATACAGACCAGAGCTTTGAAAGACTAGTGTTTGAAACAAGCACGCCCATTTGTCGTAACTAATGAACATTCAGAAAACAAACACACAAGAATTTAAACTATACATCCACACGTATATTTTTATAAATGTACAAATGCATAACATTGTAAAGTGAAATGCGCGAGACATATTTACTTCAATTCTTAGAAACCGCTATTCTCGATATCGTCGATACGATACGATACTCTTATTGCCGATATCGAGAAGACGTTTCAACTGACGATATTTTTCGAGATCGATATTTTGTCCAAATATCGTATCTTCTCGATATCGTGAAGCCCCAGACTATTACCGCCCCTCGTCGTTATTCATCTCGCTCCACTTGCCGTCGCACGGGTCGGCGGATCCATCATGCGTGTTTTTCACCGTACCGAGCACCGTTGCACGGTAATGTTTGAAAATTGAGTCACCCCCCCCCCCCCCCCCCCGGGCTTCCCCCCCCCCCCCCCCCCCCCCCCCACATTCGTCAATCCGCCCCCCCCCGACGGGCGGCGGGCCGCCCCCCCCCCAGGACGGAACGCGGCGGATGAGGTAAAATTGCTGCTGCAGCGGCGAGCTCTGCGCTCGGCGAAACAAGGGGGCGGCGGCGCGGGGTGGTTCCGAGGCACGAAACTTTCATGGAGCCGTTTGTCGCAACGACGCCGCGGCCGCGTTGGAATTTCATGAGCCACCGCCGCCGGCATAAATTTGTCATCCCGGCCGAACGAGCGGCTGCCCCCGCCGAATTTCGCTCTTCCCAAGCACGGTCCTCTGCTGGCCCCTCCTCCCCGCCGAGGCCTCCTTCGAAGCTCCCGGTGACGCTGATCGTCATCGAAGCTCCTCCCGACTCCTTTTATCTTTTTCCTCCAGCGCCCGAGCTCTGTGCGTCGCACCGCGGCGCGTACAGCCGAACAAAAAGTGAGGCGGGAACGCGAGACTAAGCGCGCGCGAGGAATCCGCCGGCCCGGCCGCTCTGTCGCCTTGCGTTATTATTTCACGCGGCCCTTCCGTTCGCGCGACATCTTTCGGAGCCCCGTTCCGCTCGAGCCAACGTGTATTTGCTCTGCGACAACTGCTCTCTGCCCGTATCCATGCTGGGCACGCAGGCTCGTCTCACAAGCTAATGTGGTTTTTTTTTTTCAGCGTAGGACCAACGACGACGAAGTTACATGATTCCGGATCCGACGAGATTCGTCAAGAATCTCAGAGGTGGAGAAGAAGAGGGAGCAAAGTTCAGTACGGCTATCGCGTTATTTCAATGACTCGGCATCCGACATTTTTCGTCACGCACCTTTGAATGATAGCGAGATTTTCGTCAAGCAGGTGGGCACCACCGATGCTTTGTACCTGAAGACTTCTTGTACTTCATCTGCAGACGGAGGCAAAAAACCCAGTTAACAGAGTAAGGTTGCTTTGAACTTTTGATTCGTGATTCGCTGTTGTGTTTTTTTTTTTTTTTTTTTCTTGTAATTGCTATTATGTCGCTGAATCAACCTACACACATAGAAAAAGCAATTGTGACATTTTTGTGAAACAGTGTGCAGATATGGGTATTTTACACATTATCTTTAGCCTGAAAGTAGTGGTTTTTGTACTCGGTAGCTTCTCTATTGGAGCATTACGAATGCCTGAGGGACTCATAAAGCATGCGAAACTTACGGCGTACACTTCGTTTAGACAATTGTTTTTAAAATCCACTCGATAGAACATTTTAAATATCTGAAACTTTGCCTGCACATTCCCAAAACCAAGCGGAACGACCAACTTTCTCAGTGCAAGTTTTCTGACAATTAACGATCAATTGTTTTTTTTTTTTTTTTCATCACAAAGATGTATAGACGTTTACAGTAGAAGAGAGGATTACTATACAAGTAGAGTACTGGCTGAGCGCAGAGCAGGTTATCCATAAGGCTCTTTAATTTTCGATGTTCCCGGGGAAATTGACGATTGGGGATAATGTCTATGACTCAAAAAATGTATTGAGTCATTTTTTAGAATTTCTCTACGTTACACTTTTTATTTCACTTTTATTATAATTTACATTATTTTTCAAAAATTAAACAAGCTGATAGTGATACATAAACAGTAGTAAAATAATGACGGTAATGTATGGTCAGTAATATCTGCATCGTGACAGTAATATCAGCATTGAGCTAATTTGGTTCAAAATTATATCACAATTAATCCAATAATTTTTAATCACCTGATTGCATGAGCTTTCATAAAAAAAAAAATTAAGTTTGCACGTTCATAAATGTACTGTCAGTAAACTTTTTAAAGTATCATAGAAAAATAGTTTCAGTAATATTCACCTTTATCCCTATTTCTAATAAGGCACATCGCAAACCGTATTTTCGACAAGATCTCGAACAATGCCGCTCGATACTCGGAAATTAATTTTGTTGCTATTCATAAATGATTTCGGATCTGCCCGTATTGCTACCAAATGATTTGACAATACTAATAATTCTTCATCTGGATGAGTTAACGATGGTTGGAAAACTTTAACTCCGTTAAGATATTGAAGTTGTTCGGAGTCTTGAGCAATTATACCCTGAAATAATTGAGAATGACGATTAAAAAATTAATGCTCAAAATATATAGAGTGAAAGTTAAAGAGTATAGAACACGTTATTTAATAATTTAAACTTACAATATTTGTTTCATTAAGTTCCTTAAGTCGATTGTAGCATCCTAAGGCATATTCCTTTGTCAGTCCAAAGAAGAGCGTACCCTTACTAGAAAACGCCATGGCCTCAGCCTGACTCGACAGAATGTTGTTAACCCCAAAGTAATTAACTGGCTTTCCATTGACGCTATCTTTCAATTCATCCATCTTTGCTCCAAATAAGCCATAAGAGTTTAGTGGACGATAGTACAAATATTTGGTATCTTCAGGCGTAAGTTTAGGTGATATGGCCAAGCCGAGGATGCCACCCTTCCACGATATATTGTGGGCACCTGTAGTAATAACTTCAGCGTTAGGATCAAATTGGAAAGTTGAGTGCTCCAGATTCCACATATCTTTGCCATTGTAGATTGTTAATTTCCCAATCAGGTTAGCCATGAATACCTGGTACAAAACTGTGTAAATTTTTCTGTTTTCATGCTAAGCAAAATTTAAAATAATGTAAATACATAGTAATCACCGTTGTTTTTTCACAATGTGGTCCTGTAGTTTCAACAACTGGAGTCGCGAGTACTGTATTTCCAGACTTGTGTCTCGCCATTTCGTTAGGTATTGTAATTGTTTTTATATGCTTATCGGTATTTAGATCAAATACCACTAGCTTAGCTTGGCAGTAGCTTGATATCGGAGTCCCTACTGCATATCCAGTATCCAAAACCCACAGTCTGTTGCATTTGTCAATCTAATAAAAAAATTTTGTATCTGAAATTTTGTTTACCCAAGAAATTAATGCAGTTTGTACTGATATCTACCGCGATTCTAAGGACGCTTTGTATAGTATTACAATCACCATATTTGAACCACGACCAGTCGGGGTAGGGTTTTATCAAGGGACCCCAAGGTCCGATGATATTAGTAACTATACCCACAGTTGCGGGTACGCCTTCAGCCCCCAATAATGTTATGAAAACTCGATCAGCTGGTTTGATGCCATGAAAAAAGTAAATTAAGAAATATTATTTGACTGATTTTAAAATTTTACTTTGATACATTAAATATAAAAGCATATGATAATCAACCTTGGTCTCGATCAACATCCATTGGAATTACTGTAGATGAATTGTATTTTCCAGAACGAATGGCATCAGATCTCGCAGTCTCAGATGGCCACAAAAAGTCTATGAATTTCCACTGGTGAATAACATTCATTTTATTTGCTGATGTAACCAACGCATATGCGAGGACGATGATCCATGTGATTAAGTTCATGTTGAATTTGTTCAAATCTTGATCTATATCGATGGACAGAGAAGATAGTCTGTAATCATTAAACTATTATAAACATCACTGTGTGATTTTGAGTCAACAATTTTGAAACATTTACGATTATCTTACAAATCTTATGATTTATCAAGGAAAGTATTCTATTGGTGGTTAATAAGAAAATCTTGTTTCGTACCTTACATAGAACTTGCTGTCTCGATAGAAGTATCTTCTTCTCAGTTCTGACGAATCTCTATTGATGTTTTTAATGTGACGGTAATTAAATAAACGTGAGCAACAAAATATTACAAATAAAACGAAACCGACTGCCAAGTAAAGTTCCGGATGACTAAAGTATATTTGTTCTGTAGGCTCAAAGTTTCTGGTCTATGCAATACTTTGTTTGTCAGTCCCGAAAACCTTTAAAATTATGTATATAATAATAAAAAGAAGTTGCCTTTATTCAGCCAATATTATTATTTTGTTACTCAACCTCTCTTTTTAAACGGCTTACCAGGTTTTCCTTGCTTTTAATGATCTTTTTTTATTAGATCATTTTCTTTTATAGTAAAAGTTCAGTATGTAAAATAAGTAAATTCATTAATCAAATAAATAAATATTAACAAAAGACTCAGATAATTCAAAAAGTGAAGATCATCGTACCAGCAGAGGAATGATTTTTCTCGCTTGTATAAAGATTATTATAATAATATTTGTTAAAGGTGTGTGAAATAAGAGCATATAAATAACATTAAATAAAGTTATTTTGCTTTCAAGCGGTTAAAGATGCGTTTAGATTTTGTTCAGATGAATATTATAACAAGTCAAAGAATAAAAGTGTTCTTATTCATGCTTTATTGTTAAATGAAAAAAAATATTGGTGCAGAGGGGGATTTTTTATAAAATCTCATGCTGCAGATTATTTTATGTAGTAAAAACAAAGTTCAAAGAATTACTTTCATTTTAGTAAAAAATAGCTTGTGTAACTCTAAAATATGAAAAAATCTTAGAAGTGTAAGAAGAGAGGGAGCAAAATCTATTATGGCTAGTTTGACTGGTACAACTCAACGGACAAGTAGTGATCCACGCCATGCTCTGGGTAGACCAGCATGGCATCCATCGGGAAAGCTGACCATGGCGTCGTTACGTCATTGAAACCATAGTTGGTCAGATTTTTTAAAAATTCTAATCTTTTCAATCTTTAACAGATGCAATATGTAGATATGATTATGAAAAAAGTTTGTAAAATTTTGACTTATAATTCACTGTTACTTAATAATTTTGTTATGACTACTATCCGCTATGCGTAAGCGCCTGTTCTGCTGCTCTGGACGCCGCTTTCGGAAATGACTTAATTGATTTAATGTATATAAACAGAATGAAATCGCATTGCAAAGGTGGAGAAAAATAGCTTTTTATCGAATTTGGCAATTTTTTACAATGTTGAGGCGGCAATATGCGACCTTTTTAAGTAAAGGAACCCGTGTACTGTGCAAATGGCGTTAAATATTGTCCGATTATGCCTCTTAATCACGATAAAACTGGGACTCTTGCCCTATTTTTGAGGTTATCTGTTCTCAGTGGCAATTCAAGTGAAATAAAAGTTATTATAATAATGAATGAAAGAGATCTATGTATCATTATTAATAATTTTAGCACTGCTAGTTAAAATGTATGGATATTAAAAATGTTAGTACTGTGTAACTGTGCTGATGTTACTTTTTCAAATTAACATTTATCAACTGAAGTAAATTAAGCAGTTACACAGTACTAACATTTTTAATATCGATACATATTAACTATCAGTGCTAAAATTATTAATAATAATACATACATCTCTTTCACTCACTATCATAATAATTTTTATCTCACTTGAATTGCCACTGAGAACAGATAACCTCAATAATAGGGCAAGAGTCCCAGTTTTATCGTGATTAGGAGGTATAATCGGACCATATTTAACGCCATTTGCATAGTACAGATGTTCCTTTACTTAGAAAGATTGCATATCACCGCCTCAACATTCTAAAAAATTGTCATATTCAATAAAAAGCAATTTTGCAAATTCGCTTTGTTTACATACATTAAGTCATTTCCGAAAGCGGCCACCAGAGCGGCAGCACAGGCACTTACACATAGCGGATATCACTGAATTAGCCCGTACTGCTAAAATCAGTAGTTAAAAAGTGATTTGATAAATATTTTCCCCTTAAACACGACAAGTTTTAATAGGTGTTTTGATATACCGATAACTTAAGTACATAATTTTTTGTTATTATACTGTACAGGCTTGTAGTTTTTTGTCAGCACAATCATTCTATCGTATTAACCAGTGCGAAACATGCAATTAATGCAAACACAAAAAAATATAATCTAGTTGGAAAATCTGACTTCTATACAACCTTATCAGGTTGATTGCAGTTTTACTTCATTTATTGCATTTTTGACAAGTATTGAATTAGTCAAGTAGCTTACGCAATTAAAAAAGTGACGATTCAGCCTCTAGCAGGAAAATTAGTTTTCTCACTTGTGTCAACTTCAATAAAATAATATAAACTTACAGCTACAGCAATAAGATATGAAACGAGATATAGCAGCAACGCAATATCATGTCAGCAAATATTTTGTGATAAAATATTGACAATACATGATTTGAGTGTATACTAACTATTGTTGCGAGCTAGCAATTTATGAAAAATCAGTGTCATAAAAATTGTTTTTTACATGTTGCAGAACAACAGAAATGAGAACTCCCATCGTGTGATCTCGTACGCCCTCCACCATCAATATCGAAAACACACTGCTTTTTAGAATTCAGCCAGGAGAAGCTCTACGTGACCGACCGAAATGTAATTACTTTAAATGTATTTAAATAATGTTTATACGTGTTGGTGTAACGAAATGCATTTTCAGAGTCGTAATGATACTTTTGACAACGAGGGAGTCCTCGAGCCTGGTGATCAGCAAGAACTGAGAAATTAAGACAAGGTGAAATTTGGACATGTAACGAGGAATAAAATGGAAGAAGAATACATTTATGTAATACACATTGAAAAGGTAGTGCATTTTTAGCACTATTATAGGTGAATGGAACTAAATTGATTTCCTTGTTGCAGGAAAGAAAAAGAAAAGCAAACAAGAATGCAGAGATACATATAAAGAAAGAGGTTGTCCGGAACGTTTCTTGAAAGACGAAAATCTTCTGTAAAAGTACCAGTTACGTTTGTAATCCGTGATGTGATATCTTCAGATGGATCGACGAATTTGCAAAATGTTTCTGATGAACGCACGAGGGAAACCCGGTTGCCCCATATCCCTAGCAAAATCACCTCATCAGTCACCACCCCCACCACAGCCGTAGAATCCGTACAGCGCGATGGTAAGCTGCTGTAGTCGAACTATATTATCTTCTGGCTAACTTTCAATTGACTTGTAATACTAATACTGTCGTTCAAAGACTTGTGCGGCTGTTTGTACTACAATTGAACGATCCTTATTGTTTTTTTTTTATAACGAGAAGCTTTCATTATTTTCATTATGACAGTGAATCCCATTTCAAATTTTGATACGTTTTATTGCCATTTTTTTAAATTTTCCTCTATTTACAAATATACAGAATGGAATACATAAAATTTAGTTCCGGCATCAAAAAAAGCCTTACAGTACTTTTTTGTTCTAAGGAGGCTCTTAACGAAAAACAACAGTACAGAGCACGTAAGTAAAATTCTATTAAGAAGCAGTGAACAAAGTTGTTGACATTATCTTATTTGCTTCTTTTGATAAATATAATTGATGTTTACAGTTGTTTGACGTAAAAATAGTATGGCTAAGAAGAAATAATCTGATAAACAAGTGGGGGAAATTATACTCTAAAAAAGTGTAAAAATACACTGCGCAGGCAAATACTTATTTCAGTGCAAGAAGTGTATATTTAGATCGCCCAACAAACATGATGTGCTTCAGCACATTAAGACAAAACATAATTATTTAACCACTGCGAAAAAAAAGAAGCAAAACCTCCACGCAGAAAATTGACTCAACAAGTGCCCGAAATGCGAGTATCAATCCAAGCATTCGTACATCATGAAAAAGCATTACGACTCAAAGATGTTCCGAAGACAAAAAATCAATAGTTAGTATATTGAGTAAGTAT
Source organism: Copidosoma aretas (assembly GCA_030522625.1). Classification (NCBI taxonomy): domain Eukaryota; kingdom Metazoa; phylum Arthropoda; class Insecta; order Hymenoptera; family Encyrtidae; genus Copidosoma; species Copidosoma aretas. The sequence goes on from JAPYYV010010394.1 coordinate 9,444, forward strand.
TCAAAAGTTGATTGTTAACGAGTCTTCTTCGTAGATAACACACGATTGAGGAAATGTCAATACGAATCCGAATACCACTGCGCTGGTGCATTCAAAGTTAAAAAGATGGATAAGATGGCATAAAGCAATTTAGCAACAAAAAAATGCGCCCTCGAATCTATTTTAGTTGAAAAAGGAGCTGAAGACATAATAAAAGGAGATGTTCTTTTTTAATCTTACCTTGTATATCACGTTTAAAGATTTGGAAATTTTTTGTTAAAAATAGGAAACGTGAATTCCATCAACTTGATTTCGTCAGATACTGGACCACATAAATGTTTCTTTTTCTCATCATTAGTAAACGCTTAGTGTAACGCGAGTCATGAAGGATTTCAAGAATCTTTGGATGAATATTTGTTAGAAAATAAACAAAAATACGTGCCCAGCGATCTTACCTATTTATACTGCTCAGCAGAAAAGGATTTATTTAAAAATATATGCAATAACATTGACGCAAGCCTACAGAAGGCCATTTCCCAGTTTTGCTCATCGTTCAGAGGAAAAAAAAATAAACCCATGCAATGTTGCGAATTTTTTAGATGCTATTTAGCAATGGAAAAAATGAGGGCAACGATTACCGTAAGTATAGTCTACTGGAACTAAAAAATTGTTTCTAAGATTATATGTATGATTAATAAAATACTATAGTTGATCATAAAATTGATTTTTAACATGGAGTAGCCTCAAAGAACTACAAAAATATAGAAATTTTTATTCAAGTTTTTGTATTCAATGATGATGTTTCAGCTTCACAAGAAGTTACCCTTTTTACATTTACAAAAAGTAATGATCGAATGTAGATAGACCATTCACTCTACATAAACAATATTGCGTGATATTTGCTGATAAACAATCGTCCAAAACAAATTGATTTAAAATTTATTTTAGATACTTAATAATTTTGGGTAAACACATGATTATTGTGCAATGTACAATTTTTATCAATAGATGTATGCACAAGAATATATATTTTTTCTAAGTTTTGAAAATTATATTAATTTTTAAATAATTAAAAATTGAATTTATTGTAAAATTATAAAATACTTTCTTTCGTGGAACTTAATCTTTATTATTGGTGTTAATTGTACATATTAAATTAATTATTAAATCATTAGTACACATTAGTTTTCAAGGAAAAATATTCTCACCGTCCGCGACTCTAGCATTGCAGGTGTACAGTTAGCTTTTCGCGCAGTCGTAATAGTAATAATAATAATAATTATAAAAATAATAATAACGTTCAAATGTCTTTGAAAAGTTACGGCAGTACACAAAACATTGAGATAATAATTAACCACTGATGTTCAGCATTGGAAAAATACAAGTTAAATGGTTGCTAATATGATATTTAAATATCACGTATTTTCCAAATACTGTTCCTAAAAATTTTGAAAAATATTGCTTTCCTTTTAAACTTTTGTGATGTATGGCTGTTCGTCAGAAAATTTTTGTAACTAATATTTTTCATCGGAGAATTTTATTGTGTAATATTTTCTCTGAATAATTCAGTAGTTCAGGTTTTTCGTCTCAAATTTCTAGTTTGTCATGTTTTTCGTCAAATAATTGTTGATAGTTATGCTATTTGTCTGGGGCGTCGATATAATACTCGGTATTACGGAAACTGCGATAGATTTTGAAACGTTTTAATGTATGAAATGCTTTAGGTGTAAGTTGAAGAATAAAAATTACACCTACAGATTTATGCGAATGAGATTGCAGCAATAAGTATAGCATCAAACATTTTAAACGTATTACTTCTTCATTTTGTAACTACTATTCTTGGCAGATCTTCACCAATTAATATACTAAATACAGAACTTGGAAAGGGATTTGACAAGTATCTTTTTTATAAACAAGACAAGTCTTTATTAGTGTTTTTAGTATAATACAGGATAAATGAAACCTAACTAGATGTGTGATGTGCTATTAAATGTTACATGTCATTACTTAAGTTTACTATATTTTACAAGACAGTTTTAACTCTTAATGTTCAAAACGATATTTGGCTCACTTCTTGTAAAGAGGTACATCGCAAATCGTATTTTTGATAAGATCTCGAACGGTGCCTTTCAGAACTCGGAATTTTATCTCGTTGGTATGCATATATATATTACTTTGATAAGACTGCGCTGCTACCAAATTATTGGATAAAACCAACAGTTCTTCTTCTGCATGTGATAAAGATGGTTCAAACACCTTGACTCCGTTGACATATCGAAGTTTTTTGTGGTCTTGAGCAACTATTCCCTGAAAAAATTAAAAATAATAATTGAAAAATCGTGACTGAAAATACGTTAGAACTGAGTTGAAAACTGTATAAAACATACTATCAAATCATGAAACTTACAATATTCGTTTCATTAAGTTCCCTGTATTGATTATAGCATCCTATGGCATTTTTATTACACAGTCCAAAGAACAGCGTACCCTGACTCGAAAAGGCCATGCCTGCAGCTTGACTAGGTAAAATTTTTTTAGCCCCAAAGTAATTAACTGGCTTTCCACTAATGCTACTTCTTAGCTCTTTAGTCTTTACTCCAAACAAGCCGTAAGAGCTTAGAGGACGATAGTACAAATATTTGGTATCTTCAGACGTAACTTCAGGTGATATGGCTAAGCCCAGGATGCCAGCTTCCCATGTTATATTGTGGGCTCCTGTGGTGAAACTTGTGGCATTAGGATCTAATTTAAAAGTTGGTTGCTCCAGACTCCACAAATTTTTGCCGTTGTAGATAATCAATTTTCCGATCACATCAGCCATGTACACCTGGTGCAAAAATGTATAAAATTTTCTGTTTTTATGCGAAATAAAATTTGAAAAAAAATAATTAATAATCACCGTTGTCTTTTCACAAAAAAACCCTTCGGTTTCAACAACCGTGTTTGCGAGTAATGTATCTCCAGTCTTGTCTCTCGCCATTTTATCAGGAATTTTGATTGTTTTAATGTGCTTATCGGTATTCAAATCAAATACCACTAACTTAGCTTGGCAGTAGCTTGACGTCGGAGTCTCTTCTAGGAATCCAGTGTCCAAAACCCACAATCTGTTGCATTTGTCAATCTAATAAAATAATTGTATACTTTGTAAATTTTTTTTAGTCAGTAATTCTTGTAGTAAATATGTACGAATATTCACCGCAATTCTGTAGACACTCTGTATAGTGTTGCAATCACCAAATTTGAACCACGACCAGTCGGGATAGGGTTTTATCAAGGGACCCCAAGGTCCAGTAATATTAGTTACTATACCCAAAGATGCAGGAGCACCCGCGATTCCGATGAATGTCATAAAAATTCGGTCAGCTGATAAAAAAATTCAGTTGAAATATAAATTTAAAAAATGTTGCATAGGTAATCATGCAATTTTATTTTGAAATATTTGTAACGAGATTTGTTTTCAGTTGACCTTGATCTCGATCAACATCTACGGGAAGAACTGCAGAAGCTTTGTATTTTCCGGAACGAATGGCGTCAGATCTCGCAGTCTCAGATGGCCACAAAAAGTCTATAAATTCCCACTGATGAATCACACTCATTTTCTCTGCGTATGTAACCAACGCAGATGCGATGATGACGACATAAGTGATCACGTGCATTTTGAATTTTCAATATTTTCAAAGTCCAAGGTTCCTATTAAGTAAAAATTTTTACAAAGCTTATCTTTGAACTGTTAGAATTAAATGACTTTGAACTGTATTAAAATTGTTCATTGATTTCATACGAGTAATAAACTTTAATGGAATTTTGTATTGTGTATAAATTTAAAGAAATATGTTTTTATTATTTAAATTGCACAAAAATCACACTTAAAAGTGTATAAACAACAAATTATTTGATTTTAGAAATTTTTTATCTTTTTTTTTCCGGGGCAGAATAGTAGATTTCCTACTTCGGGCACTTTTGCAACCCTGGTATACCCTCGGTAGGAAAAACAGCATTCTCCACTCATGTGCATCCGACAGTCCCTCGGGCGTTGCTTTGCAAGTGCCCTCGGGCCCAGGGACCGCCCTGAAGAGATGCACATTTGTGAAGAAATAGTAGATTACGTACGAGTTTTGAAAGGCTTAGATTTGCGGACCGAGTGGTTTGCGGCCCGAGCCGAAGGCGAGGGCCGTAACGAGGTTCGTAAAAAAGCCTTTACGATCGAGTTGCGGAATCTATTTTTCCACCTAAGAGCCAAAATCAAGCGGCGAAGGTGCTATTTTGAGGTTACGAATCTCTCTTGATGTTCTGAATGTAATGGAAATTTTAGCGCAAAGTAACTTGTGGATGTGTTTTGTAGACTTGTGTATTTTTATTAATTTTATGCTTTGTTCATTATCATCGGAAATTTACAAAATATGTATGTTATTATGTAAAGAAATTCATATCTTCTGAGTAAATGTAAATATATTTTTACTCAAACACTTTCTACAAGCTGCTTACCACGTCCATCTCAGTATTGATGGTTTTTAAAAATGTTCCGTTGCTTTTTATAATCAAGAAACACAATTTAGTTTAGTCATTTCACTTTAGATTCACCAATCAGATAAACCATCATTAAATTTATAAATGGCTTAAATAATTTAAAAAGTGTTATCCACATGCAAACAAAGAAATCAATTTCTTCACTTGAATCAACAGTGGTATAATACCATTGATTTAGGGCTTGTAAAATAAAGCAGATGAGGAATAAGAAAACAAAAAAAACAAATGGAATTGCAATTAAATGTGCAATTGGCAAAAATAATGAGAGGAGGCAACAGAGCTTGGAAGAAATTTCAGTTCAGTACAGGTTCCATGTTTAAGCGTTAACAGCATCTTAAATTTTACCTTGATTCGGTGTTTACCATGGTATGTGGCAAGGCAAAGATCTTCTTTTTGACAGCCTAGAGTGACAAGGGTGCATGAGAAAAATCTTCTTGATTATTTAGACAAGTTTGACGCTATTCCAATATTTGATATAAGTCATACATTGATACGCCCATTCCAATATTTTACAATTACGTTTATATATTGTTATTGTATCTGAAATTGACTGTTAAATATACTTATTATTGAATAAATGGTATACAATTATTTGTTTATGTGATTGATAATAATATAAATTTGAATTTTATACTGAAGTGCACAATTGCTGTAAATTCATCTACATAGGGATAAACTACAGGGATAATCTTAGTAGATATGCTTTTATTTATAACTTCCTGAAAAATTCAATGTTTTTTTCCTCTCCGTAGGGGAAACTTTTTATAGATCGTTCAAACAAAATGGCCTGCTGTGCGTATTTTTGTACATTTTGTAATAAGTCACATGATGAAATTTCCTCAACTAATTGTATTGGTTCAGGTGTTAAATTTTCGTTTTTGCTTTCTGATATCGGCTTGTCCATAACGTTTTGTTTCTGCTGTCAGGTCTTTTAATTTTTTTACACCAGACCTAGCCCGAAACAGACTCATAACCACCCGCTGCTCGGGTAGTAATGTGTCAGTCCCGATCCAGGTGAGATGTAAAATTAGACACACACCACGGACGGAAGTAAAGAATGCTCATACTTCATGTTTGTGACAATAAACATGCGTTCTGGGAGATTCTTTACTTAAACGCCCTAGGTATGAAAATAGCTAATTTTTATTTTTTTATTTTTCTTCGTTTTAAAAACGATCCGTTGTTTTTTGATGTTGATATCTCATGAATCGTAGGAAGCTTTATTTTTTCTTCAGAACTGTTTCTAGATTAATAATAAAATAATTAAATTTGGTTAAACTGATACGATAGTATCTAATTAATATATTGAAATAAAGTTATCCAGATATTTGCACCAATCAAAACTATATTTTAACAGTATTTTAAACAATTATCTTATTCTTATCTAAGGAATTTCATATTTGATTCAGAAAATTGTTTTCTTTACTAAAAATAATTATATTTTTACACGCGCTGTCCTAAAAATAGGAAGAAAATGATTTATGTTGATGCATAATTGAGATAATGTTAGGTTATTCGATTTATGGTTCAAGCCATTGATTTTAAAGATTATGTGATACAAGCTACAAACATCAGAATAGAAATCATTACTAAAATTTATTTAGCTTTATCAAAAAATAATTCAAAAGGGAATTAAAAAAATAGTTTCATCTCATCTACCCGTTAATTATGCACAATCATTCGTTTAATATGTTCAGAGCAGATATATTTATAACATCGATTTTAATTAAAAATATTTTAAAACATCCATTTGTCCGTTCTTATTGTTTTTAAATCAATGGCTCGTAATAAGTATTCTTGATTACTTGGGCCATCATTTAATAGGACGTTTATGTCAAGATGTCAGTAATTTTAAGCAAAAATATACTGAAAGTTGGTTATCATAAAAGTTGGCATATTGTATTTTCGTGAATCTAGCACGCATCAATGTTCTCAAATGAAAACTTTGTAAACTATAATTATTTTACAAACGTTCTCATCTCATATTATTCATATTATTATTATATTAAAAATCAAAATTCTAAGCATCGATGAAGTTGAAAATTGAAACATTCAATCGTTCGAACGGAACGATATGCCGACCGCGTAGCGCAGCGAGATGAGAGCGAAAGACTCTGAACGTCAGGAAAAAGCAGGAGCCGACAGCGCTCCGAATCATGCAAAACCGCCCCCACTCCCTCCGTCTCCTCGCCCGAGCTTAATCTATTTTTTTTTTACACGCACCACGTTTGTTTTTTACGACCGAGGCGCAGACCGGGAAGTAAATGTGGGCAATCACGGCCGGGATAAAAAACGCGTGAAGCTGTATTGCGCACTCAAACTTCGTTAACCGCACGCCGTGTATTTCATGCAAATCGAGGCGTAACTCCGTGCTCGTTCCAAAGCTCTTTGAAGCCCCCGGTGCGTCATTTTTATTGCGGAATAATAAAAGTGATGATAAAGAGGGGCCGTCGAGCTTGTGCTCCGTTTTCGACGACAAGGAAATAAAAGACGAAAACGGTGTTTAATCAAGTTGATATAAGAGTAGGTATTTGTGCTGATCGGGAGTACGACAGTCGCACGTGCAGAGATAATAACGGTTACACGTACATATGTATGTACGTGTTCGCCCCGCGAGTCAGTGTACTATCTCTGGTGTGGCCGGCTTTTGGAAAACAATGCGCCTCTCTCACGCTCTGCGGCAGCTCGCGCTACAATACACGAGGCAGCCTCGTTCCATATTTGCTTTTTTCACGTTTCATTTGCTTCTACGAGCTTGCATATGTGGGTACTCGATGTGTGTTGCTCGATGAGGAGAATAGCCAATCGAACATAATGCGAACTCGCCGACGAGAAAGAGAGCAGCGTCGAAACGAGCCTCTCCCCTGCCTCGCAGTGCTTTTTACTCAGTCTCTATCTCTGCTTATCGTGCGATTCCATCATCATCATCAGTATCATTGTTATTATCATTTTTTTTTTTTTTTTTTTTTAAATTAGCTGGAAGACACTAAATTTTTCATCACCTTCGTATTTGCACTTGATTCATGCCCTTTTTTATTCACAGCAATCGGTGTTTGAGGAAAAAATTACTGGAGCTTGAGGATATTTCAACCTCTAGCGGGTGAACGTTTCAATGAAAACGATTCGATCTCCCGAATATTGCTATCGGACAAAAAAACGCGTTGGGGGGGGTTTGAAATTTTAATTAAAATTTTAATCATGAATTTTCGAACTATTTTTCGAAAAGGCAAACTTCGACGTCGAACATCGCAAGTTCGTGAATAATCTCGAGGCAAAGGCAAAGCTCGAGGGCTGGCGCGGGGTACTACAAATTTAATACACGCACAACGCAACGCGTACGCTCGATTAATCGCGATGAGTGCACTTGTCGAGCAATCAATACCCGCGTCATCGATCGGAAACATCGGAATGCTGGATAAACTGTGCACGTTGAGAAGTAGTTTGCCGCACTCGATAAAAGCGCCAAATCTCGTTGCGCGCCGATAAAACAACAACGAATCGCGCGTGATGCACCTGCACGCTCGGTCCTCGACGAGGAAAGTTGTTCCGAAAGCATAAACTTTGCGATGCAACGTAATGCCGGATCGCCCGATCGAAAAACAAAAACACAATCGAACACCAACCGATAATATTTATCCTCGACGCGCGGATAAAAACGTCAGACTCCCTCTCTCTCTCTCTCTCTCTCTCTCTAACCGCTCGGCGAGGGTCAGAGCCCACTCGAGGGGACAAGAGTCAGCGCGGGGTGGAAGCCCTATCCCCGCGAGTCCTCGATCGCGGCTGTATCGCTCTTGAGACCGAGTACACCTGTACCCCGCACAGGCACGCGCTCCACCGAGCGCCCCTCGTCTCCGCAGCTCTCGGGGGGCAGGTCCGCGAAATAAGAGGAAGGAGGCGCGCGGGCCAGGTGTCGGCCGCACACGTCATTTGTGCGTGCAGCAGCGGGCAAGTTGCAACGGGATAGGTGTATACCGACCCACTGGCTCCTCGCGGGTGGCGCAGGCAGCGGTATAGTCGCGTGTATTGATCGAACGGCGGGCGGGCGAGGGAGCCCTCTCTCTCTTGTCCCTTTTTTGCCCACCGCGCTCAGCTCGCTTTTTCTCTGCCCCCTCCCCCTCCCCCAGCAGAAGCAGCAGCAGCACCCATACGGCTGACGCAGGTACTGCACGGCATACGTGTACACACGGTTGGCCAAGTTTTATTACCGCCGCACCGACTTATACTACGACGACAAAGACGACGGTGCAGTGACTTTCTCCCGCCTCCTTTTTGCCTCCACCCTTTCGCTCGCGCGAGGTCGCACTGTGCTTTTCCCGCTGTACATGACCAGCAGCACGGCCTCTGTACACGGAGCGAAGTTTCAAAGAGCAAAAAGCCAAGCGGGGGGGTCGGAGAGACCGACTAGGCGATAAATAAGCTGGGGGGGGGGGGGGGGGGGGGGGCGGGAAAAAACAAAGGCGCCGGGCCCGAGGCCCCCCTCTGTTCCCCGCCTTGGAGCCGGGGGGGGGGGGGGCCAAAAAAGGGGGGAAACAGGTCTTCGGCCGTTGCGGCTCTTTCCGTTCGAAACTCTTCCCCGAAAAGTTTTCGTCCTCCGGGGACCATTGCGCTTCCCTCTCCCTATCTGAAATCTGTGTGGCCCCCGTAAGGTGACGAGAAAAACCGGTGAGCTTTTCCGTCATCCCCGACCATGCCCGATGGAAAAATCATTAGTCGGACGCGGCTAATGGAAAAACACGAAACAGCCATTTACAAAGCCCGCGCACTGCGACGGCGAAAGTTATATCCATGCAAGATTATCCGTGCGCCAGCGAGCGAGTGGAGTACAGGGGGTCGGGGGGGGGGGGGGGCAAACGAAATTAGTCGGGGTTTTCGCGGGGTGGGGGGAAGGCCCGGAGCGGAATCCCCGGCAAAGTGGATTCATCGTCAAATCTGATTTTGGCTTCCGCTACATACGCGTGGGCTGGGGTACGCGCGCGCGGCGTACGGCGAACTAGAGGGCTACCGTTGGCAACCGCTTTACGGACGGTCGAGTGCAGGCGGCCGCAGCCGCGATTGACGAATGGATGTACGTATAAAGCGCGCACTTAAATACATCATCTCTGGCACAGGTGTAAAGGTAGGTGCATACTGGGGTATAATGCGTAGAGATGTATGTACACGTATGCGCAGGCACGGCCGGCTTTTGTGCGCGCACTTGGGCTATGCTAAGTAAGTGCTTATAGAGCAAGGGGGAATGGGCGGATGAATGCCGCGCGAACGAGAGTTTATCAGGCTGAAGGGCTCGTCGGTGTATAGCGCGTATACTCTCGAATGACGGCTCGTCTTTTGATACGGAGGAGCTTGTTTCTTTAGGTATAAGTGTTTACGCTGAACTGAATGTAATTGTATACAGTGGGGTCATGGTGATGGATAATTATAAAGATTTGATTGAATCGCTGTACTGTTGATGCAAGGTTTAAAATAGAGTCGTGGTGCAGAAAGGAAACGTTACTAAGTACCTTTAATATTTTTAAAAAGTTATGAGGGAACGATTTTATATACGAACCAATGAGTAAACAAATTTTGTATCGGTTACCCTTAGCTTTTTATCTTAACAAATTATTTTGTACTTTTTCTCTTTTGATAGAAGAAGTTATTTTAAAGTCTTTCTTTAATATTCAATATTTCGCTTGAAAAACTAAGTAGTACAGTGAGCTGAAGTTAGACGAGTCAAAATTAAGTGTGTAAGCATTCGAGTGAGATGAGACGAGCCATCGACAGAGGTGGAGACATTGGGCAAAACAAAGTAGAAACAGTCGAGTAAAGGAAGCCAAGTAATTGATTAGCGTGGAGAATTTAGGCAAAACCTAGTAGAAACATTCGAGTTAGGTAAGACGCTAAATTTACTCGTCCAAGACATTAGGAAAAACTAAGTAGAAACAATCGAGTGAGGTGAGACGAGCCATCGACAGAGGTAGAGACATTGGGGAAAACAAAGTAGAAACAACAATCGAGTGAGGTGAGACGAGTCATCGACAGAGGTAGAGACATTGGGGAAAACTAAGTAGAAACATTCGAGTAAGTTAAGACGAGCTACATGGAAACATAGATTCACCCATCTGTTCGATGAACGATTTCGTCCAATGTTAGGTGGCGTATTTATTCACATATAATGTTGGTGATCACGTGCACATGTTTTTTCTATGACTGTACATCGAGATATCAGATGCGCACACACTTCATGTTTTCATATAAGTACACTCAAAATTTACGTGCATCGCGCAACCGTTCACTCGGATTTTGAGTGAACGCACTAAGGATTCCGATGTATAGCCACTAAATGTACTAGTGTACACCCAGGAGAAGTTGATTCTGTCACGTCAGTTGTAGCAAATGGTATATAATGATGTGACAGAATCAACTTCTCCCGGGTGTACAGGAGCATTGCTATTAAAGGTGAACATACACTGGCTTGTTTGAAGGTGGTACGTAACCTCACGGTGGACGAAATCGTTCAACGACGGGTGAATTTATTTTTACGTGACTGGTGCTCGGGAAGTGAATATTCCCGTCGCTGCGCGGACGGCAATATTCACTTCCCGGAGACACCAGGACACGTAAAATCGTATACGCACCACGTTCGGAGCTTAAGAAATGCGTAGATTTTACATTAAACAAGCTCGGCTACGTCTCGGGCGTTTATTCACTTACAATTTGGGACATTCTTAACCTCACTCACTAGGTGCGTAATATACTATTCCATGCATCGATAGAGGCAGAGACATTGGGCAAAACCAAGTAGAAACAGTCGAGTAAGGTAAGACGATTAGTTTACTCGTCCAAGACTTTAGAAAGAACTAAGTAGAAACAGTCGAGTAAGGAAGACGAGCCATAAGAAAAAATAAGTAAATGCAGTGGAGTGAGGTAGGACGAACCGTAAGCCAAATTAAATAGAAACAGTCAAGTAAAGTAAGGCAAGCCATAAGCAAATTAATTTAGAAACAGTTGAGTAAAGTAAGACGAACCCCAATAAAAATCAAGTAGTGACTCTCAGTGAGGTAAGACAAGTCATCGACAGGCGGATGTATTACGCAAATTAAGTAGAAACAGTCACGTGCGATGAGAGACGAGCCATGCCCTGGCCGAGAAATTAAAGTGACTTGATCTGATATCTGTATACGAATTATATGCTTTTAAACTTACAAGATATTCAATAAAAACAAAGAGTGGCTAACATTTACACGTTACTGCATTATGATCCATGATAGGCATTTCTGTCGGAAAATTGATCGCAAGTTTCCATCCGTCTTACCACCGATTGGCAGAAAAGTAAATTGATTGATAACCTTTGAAAATACATCAGGGAATGAAAAGTTTGTATGTTGCAATTGAAATTCACACGAGAAATCTACCATCCATATTTGACAAGACTAAAAAACATAAAATAAATATTAAATCAATATCCAAACCTATGACAGTCAAATAGGTTACATTTTTCACAAATATCTTGAAGTGAAACCCCAAATTTTCCACATTAGCATTACTATTCAAACTCGTACTCAGCCGCTCATTTAATGAAAGCTCGAAAAATATAGGACATAATGGGAACGAATAGGAGAAGGATTTATACTTTGTTCTTGATCGCTACAGCTGAGCTTATCAGCGCAGCGTGCTAACGATCTCAAAATCGATATACCGAGCGTGTCGGAGGATATTACAGACAAGTATGGGCTAAATTATAGATATCTACTTTGGATTATATCGAAATGACGTGTTTTCTCCCCATCGTATGTAAGTAATCATCAACAACTGTAACAACTGCAATACTAGTTAAAAAACAGAAAAACTGTAATAAATACATCAATAAACACGTCTACAGGTATACCGGCGAGCATTATAATACGAAGGCATGAACATATATGGCGCACAAACGGTCTATCGGTCCATGAATCTCGAATTTTCCGTCCCTCCCATTCCAGCCGCGCACGGAGCCTTCGACGATTAATAGTAAGCCCAACGGCACCCCATCCGTGAGCGAAAGGGAATCCCCCCAACTAAACTGTAGCTACAACCCCTGCACCCCCCCCCCCCCCCCGGGCGTACACCGCACCCCAGTAACTCTTCCGTTTTGATTGACGCCTCGCGTGGACTGACTCCCCTTTTTCGCTCCCTCGGATCAAACGTCCAGTACCCTCAGTGTGTACGAGTGCGTGGAAGCTCGCGTGTCGGACCGAGCAGAGCCCGACTGTTTGGCCGGCTGATCGATCGCCGCGTGGGGGCCTGCGTGACGCCGATGATAACGACGACGATGACGATTCCGATTCGCGGAAGGATGGGACTTGCTCCGTGAAAGCGGCCGGTGGTTGTGGAATTTGTCGATAATGGCGCGCGAGAGGTGTGTGGGTGCGCGATCGAACGTGTAATCAGTGTGACGTACTTTTCCGACTTTCGTGTAATACATTTACGGTGAAATACGAGGAGAAATGTGTTACGGTTGATTTTGGTCGCCGCAGGCAGGCAGTTCGCGCGGGAAATTGTCACGGTTTCAAGTCGCACGATTTTGCACGAACAAATCAACCACAGTTCTATCCGACGATCTTTTAAGTTGTTTTATTTCTCGGGACAAAGAAGCTGGTTTTGCCGGGTGGCCTGAACGATCATTTCCTTTTTCAATCAGTGTCGAATCGGGGCCGAGCGAGGATGAGTAAACTCATTTTTTCAAAAACTGGCGTGTCAGTAAAGTTGCGTGTTTTCATTTGTGATCGTGATAAATGCATACGATTAGCCGTGCATAAGAAAACCGGTAACTTTTTCCAAACATTTTTAACGAAATCTAATCGAGCAGGCATCCGGCTGCCGCAGCGCGTACGAATTCATCGAAGAGCCGGCAAGTCGGTATTTTTCGCCAAAGCCGCTGCAGATCGAAGAGTCTCGTAATCCGTACGAGTGCGCAGGGCAGGGTAGCGCCAACGCCCTCGGACCTGATCCCCTCGATCCGGCAACAATGGCCGCTATTAGACATCTGTATTCCGGGGAATTGAATCTCGCAGGGGGGGGGGGAGGAAGGGAGGACAAAAGAGGTCGCAAGAGCGGACTCTCGCTCCATCTGCTCGGCTCTGAAACACTTTTGATTGCGAAAGAGGGTGGGAGCGCGGGGGAGGACCGAGGGGTAAGTCCCGCGAGGCTCGCGCGGCAATCACGCCCGCGGCGTCGGGATTTTGCGGCTTCAAGTTACTCCGGGAGAACAAGAGGAGACCACCCTGCCGTCCTCCCCAGCTCCCTTCCTTGGCACGTGTGTATCTCCGCGCGCGGATCGGCCGAGTGACATACTAAAAATGTAGCGAAGCCGCTTGCAGCGGCGGGTCGAGGGGTATTCGGGGCTCGTGGATTTTGCTCCGCTCTGTGTCGTTTTTTTTTTTTTTTTTTTTTCATCCGCGCGCGGGCGTATAACGGGAACGGCGGTGTACGCCGCGCGGATTATCGGATTTGCGCTCGGCTTGTAGTTTACGAAAGAAAAGTCGATGAATTATTTTGCACCCGCTCTCGTCCTGCCGCGTATTTTCAACCGAGTTTTGGAAACTGCGTGTGTGATCGAACGGGCCCGGGGGAGGGCGAGTTGACGCGAGTCTTTTCGGAGATAATCGATTTCACGATGGAGTTTACAGTAGTTGGCATAGAGGATTGTGACAGCCGAAAAATTTCACTGCCACGATATTCATGGCTAATAATTATATTCATTTGAGTTGTTATCGTAACTACAGTCTGAGGTTCTACAAAGACTGAAACTCCTAGTCTTTCGCGATGTCCGTACGGCGACGATTCAGCGTCACGTAATTACATTTCGCAAGATTGAACATTCGTTCATTCCAAAAAGCAAGTACAATCGCACTGGTGCAGGTACGAAGAACCGACAAATCAAGACGCATACTTGTTCTCTATAAATTTCACGACAACGGCGCGCACTCGGCGCACGCGGAACTACTCCGGCGCGCTCGTGCGCGGGGCAATGAAAGATTTAACGCCCGGCGAAACAGCGGCCGAGGACTGCACCGCGCGAGAGTCGTAAAAGGCGCCGTCACCCCGTCCCCCCCGACCGAACGACCCGGGGCAGCGTGTGGGCGACATCAATTAGGCTCAGCGGTCGTTCCGCAGCCCGCGGGACCCCCGCGCACACTTGGACTCGTCACGCGAGCCTCCGCCCGCCTTCCCGATTTCCGGGGGCGCGATCCTCCGTGGCGGCGATCGATTCTTTCGGCCGGTGGGAATAAATTTCCCGCGACCCCGGCGGTTCCTGGGGGAATTTTTAATCGATGGCCATTTGCGCGCGAACGGCTCGCCGAGGGCGGATGATGGGCGGGAGGAGGGGGGGGGGGACAAAAGGAGGAGGGGGTCCGATTCTCGGGGCGGAGGGGGGATCCGTTTTTCATCTCCGGAGAGAAAAGGGGGCTCTCCCCCTGCCACCTCCTCCCCCTATGACCGCGGCTCCACTTTTGTTCCGTCTTCCTTCGTCTCGCCCCCCTCGACGCGCCGGCCGGGCCCGCCTCCGCGACGCGACGAATGACTTATTTGCTCCCCCGCTGCACGGCTCGTTCCCGCGGAACGTCGTTCCTCCGGCTGGGCGGGCTCCTCGTTGTTTCCTCCCCGGGAACGCTGGACCAGTCGTCTCGCCCGGTGAACGCGGCGCAATTAGTACTCGCGTGTGACTCTGCGACGCGGTCGCGCCCGAGAAATCGGTGAATATGTGGGCGCGTGTATATATACCGTTCGTTTTCCTCGCCCGCGCTCGCGGACCGGGGGCGTATTTTTCTAGCCGGCCCGTTGTTCCGCGGCGCGGGAGGAAACGCTGTTTGTTCTTCCTCTCTGCCCCCTCCCGCGCGCGAAGGGCTTTGTTTTCAAAGGTGTGCGCTCTCGGCGTGGCGTTGACCCTGTGCCGCGGCAGCGGCAGCTACCCCGCGTGTACCGCTGCAATTTTTTTTAACGAACGCGACCGTTCGTTGGCTTTGATGTTCGGCTGGTACGTTCACGGCGCGTGTGTGCGTGAGCTCTCTCGCGATTTATTAGTGCGCGGTTTGCGCGGTTTTCATAAGATTTTTTTCTTCGTTCTTTCAATGACATTTTTTTTCATAAGATTTTTTTCTTCGTTCTTTCAATGACATTTTCATTTTCCGCTCGGGTGGGGCAGAGACACGGGCGCGCCCTCAACTTTAATTGCCGCGCTAAGAGGCCTATCTTTTTCCCGTTGCTTTCATGCAAGTCAAATTTACTTCTTCTCTCTCTCTCTCTCTCTCTCAACCGTCAGCGTGGGAAATCATTAGTTGAAACGCGAGCTTTTTTTTTGCGTCGACGTAGAGGATACAAAAAAAATGTCGTCGCTGCATCGTCGCCGAAGCACCGGCTTTCAGGCGGAGAGGAAAAGCACATCGATACTTTTCAATTTGAATATTCTAGGTCCCTCACGCGCCACGAGGAGCCAAAGGTGATCACTCATCCCCTGTCCGTTCAAATACGTTGTACGTATTACGGCGCCAAACGCATGCACACAGCCACAACAGAAGAGGAAGAAGAAGGAAATCCAGAAACAGGAACAAAGAGTCAAAAAATGGAATACCGTCGCTCCCCGGGGAGATGATTTGTCATCGCGCCATCACTGCATCCGACGCCCGGCTCTGTATGCCGCGTGTATATATGCGCGCTAATCCGATTCACGGCGCGTGTGTGCGTGAGCTCTCTCGCGATTTATTAGTGCGCGGTTTGCGCGGTTTTCATAAGATTTTTTTCTTCGTTCTTTCAATGACATTTT
>JAPYYV010010395.1:0-19007 GCA_030522625.1 Copidosoma aretas
AAAATTTTAAGTTTCATATACTTACACTTAAAAGTATAATATTTGTGTTGATAAAAATTATTGTTATTTTAAGAAGCTCAAAAATATAACTAGCTTAAGGTTGGTTTTTCTTTAATTATTAAAATAAAAATTTTTTTGTTAAAAATAAAATTTGTTTTCTTTTTGACCGCACAAGTGAAAATTATTGAGATACTATAGTAGTTTTCATCACAAATGTGCACTGTCGTGATTGCCCTGATCGGATGTACATTTTTGGTGAACTCTATTTTTCCTACCGAGGATACAACAGCTCCTCAAAAACACCCGAGGTAGGGAAAATTGTAATCGTAAGGTTCAATGTCGATAAAGGCTTGTCAGTTCAATTAAATGATATTAAATTCGAGCATTTTGTGGAATCTGGCTAGTTTTTCAATCGGCGATTTTTTGGCTATTTTTCAATTTAAATTGGCCATTTTTGGCGATTTTTCATCACCAGGTGGCGATACAGCGCCCCACAATACTGGGCACACTGAGTCGCTGCGCGCGAACTGCACGCATAGGAGGAGGAGGATACTGGGCACACTGAGTCGCTGCGCGCGAACTGCACGCATAGGAGGAGGAGGAGGAGGAGGAGGAGGAAACGAGCCGGAGCTTATATTGATTTTCCGGGCTCGCGGTGCCCGGCCGCCGCCGCGTCGCCGCGGCGCTCTTTCCTCCCCCGCGAGCCGCCCCAGGGGTCGGCATACGCGCGCGAGGTAAATACGCGCTTGCGCGCGCCCGCGACGCGTACACCGCGCGTAACGTCCGTATGTATACAGCACACCTGTGCTTTGTCATTGTCATGTCGGTCGTCGTCGTCTTTGTCTCGCTCGCCCTCCCTTTGCCCTCTTTCTAGTTTCGGGTTTTTTTGCCTTAGGGGAGCATTGGAGGCGCTGGTTGCCTAAACTCTGAACGAGGAATGAACCGTGAGGTACTCGGCCGATGACAGTTTTCATTCCGAATCGTGCTCGGCTCATAGGACGGAGCAACTTGATTTTCGAGCGGTGCGCGCGAAGGTTTTTTTTCCCATCGAGGCTGAGCGTAGAACCAACGTTCAAGGGAAAATACGTATTTTTTACAGCTACGAATATCGATGGGATGAAAAGTAAATTTAGTCGTGCCGGAACGAACCGTCGGTAGTTTCTGTTCTTTTTTTCATTCCCGAGAGCCAAGACACGCTCCAGGAAACCTGTACTCTCTCCCGCAGTGTTTTAACAAATCATGTCCGCCCACAATCTCACCCGGTCCAGCATTAATACTTCATCGTTAATCTACGTCGTTATATCAATAGCTGCGCGTGTATACAGGAGATACGTGCGCGCCGTACAATTTTCGTCGCAAATTCATCCTCATGAATTCTCAAAGGTGAAATTTGAAATTCCCTGCCGGCAGCGAGCGCGCCATCAAAATTTAAGATCTCGGTCCGACCCCCGAACCCAGAAACGGGACCGCAGCGCGACGCACGGGAGGGCAGGCGCTGTGGTCGAAAAAAAATCGACGATGACACATAAGATGCTGCTCTGTTTCTATACGTATACCGAGAGAGAAGGAGGGTATGGACATGAAGAGTTCAACGTGCAAACAACAACCCCCGATGCGGAGACGAGGGCGCAGGTGGTGGCCGACATCCGCCGCCGCTGCGACCTTGTTGGCACGCGGCATCTTTTCCGCGACAGTGTGATGCTATGTGGCACCCACCATCTTACACGAGCTTGCACGCGATAAGAAGTGCCGAACTCTTCATTAACTACTGTCAGAATTTTATATGTATATGGTTGGTGGTTCCAGCGAATGGATTGTTTTACTTCTCAAGTCGACGTAATTCTATCCTACATAATGTACACGCAGTACTTCGTACACAAAGTTTGTGTATAAGATATGAGTACAATGGCTGAACGACACAAGATTTGTGTACTCTTGACACGAAATTCGTGTAAAATATTATTTACACAAAACGTGTGTAGTCGCCAATGTAACATGATTGCCAACACTGAAAACTTGAACAGAATAGTTTCTAATAACGTACGTGGGTCATTTCACATAAACTGCGATTTTTCATGAAGCATACGTTTATGAACTATGAATTTTATTATCTTGGGCGAAAAATTTTTTTAAACACTGCAAACCAATTTTTTCCAGATACTTAGCCCTTTTGAAATCGAGTCGACAAACCGTTTGCCGTGGGCGCAGGATGGAAATGAACAGGCCAAAATGTCATTACGGTAATACGAAGCAATTAAAAATTTCATTTTTAGAAGCTTGTACTACCTATAAGGTGTCCTTGCCTGTATTTATAATGTAAATCTTTTAGCACCCTTTCTAGTCTTTTAGGATACTATGATGAAAAATTTTGAAAGTGTACAAAGCGTTCCAATTGTGAAGCCCGAGTTGAAGTCTAGTTTTGACACTTTTTAATTGCACGAAACAAATCATTTAGTGTCTCATTCTTTGACTTTTGGATTTTTCCATTTTGTTTAACAGAGTGAACAAGCATATCGACCAATTTTTTTCAACTAAAAATACGAATGCGGCTACTCGTAGTGTCATCGTGAATATACATAGAGACTTCTGCTGACTAAAATAAGCGGTTATTACCGTAATGTCCCTAATCTTACAGGTATTTTTAATCATCAATAAGGTGACTATAGTGGACGACGGATTTTGGTATGCCTATGTACCAATCTGAATTTTCGTAGAAAATTTCCTATTTAGGGCTTCAGAATAGCCAAAAAGTACCATATCACGGTAATGACAGACCGGTGCTTACCGAAATACATTTTTGAAGTTTTTTGAAATACCATGTAAATTAACATGTGTTTTCTAAAAATAACAATATAGCCGGGCCTAAAATTTCCAGCTAGTTTGAACCGCATGTAACAGAAAAAATAATAAATAAATTATATACACTAAATTTTGAAAATCCTATCTCACACACCAAAATTTCCCGTTTCTGACTCATGCATATACTATGTAGTCAATTTATTGACTTTACTGTGTATACATTATTATTGTGTCACTTTTATTACTTATTATATTATATAATTACATTATATATGCACATGTTATTAAAAACTACTCTATGTAAGTGTAAGTCTACTCACGAAACATAATCTTCTTATTTATTACTCTGTTGTTGATCGCTTACTGCTCAGTATAATACGCGTATACTCAGCGAATGACTATATCACACTGTAAGCCTAGTCAGCTGAGTTGAGTCAGTGTCAGTGACCTAGCTGAGCTGCGTACTCTATACTGCGCAATAAGCTGCGCAGCTTATCAGGTGCTCCTGTTAACAGTGTCAATTAGTCATTCGTCGAGTGAACATGTATTATACAGAGCAGTGAGCAATCAGCAACAAAGTAAGAAATTAGGAGATTTTGATTCGTGAGTAGACTTATCTTACACTTGAAACTTAAATAGAGTAGTTTTTAATAATGTATAAGTATATAATGGAATGAAATCATAGGTTATATGTATAGTAACATTGTCTTCATATTCAGTTATTTTATCATGTAATATACAGATAAATACACGGTTAAAAATTTTGTGTACTTTCGTATTTTTTGTCATTTTAAGACCCAAATTGGGTTGGAGCGCCACTTCTGCATAATACATTCTTCAGCTATATATTAGTGCAATATTGCAGTGTTTATCCCTAAAATATATTAAAGAATAATTTTTATCATACACTATTGTAGGCAGGCCTGTAGCAACATTAAAACGAATAATATACGGTATACTCTTGCAGTTAAAATCGAGATCAAAATTGCAGTAATAAAGTATAGAAATGTAATAAAAAAAATTATTTTCATGAAATTTTTTTTGAAAAGTGTGAAGTAATGAAATGTTGCAGCTCTGTCTTTCTGCGATATTGTAGTAACATTTTTTAAATATGAAAGAATATTTTTTGTTGGATAATATTTTATCTATACTATAACAGCACGTATCATATTGATATTTAATTGCAGAACGCTGTAGCAAAATATATTTTGTGTCATAAGAACATTTTATTGTTTACTAATATAGAGAACAATTGCAGAAAAAAACAGTACCATAGTAGGAATATTTTACTCTATGTTTTATAAATACTATTTGGTTATGAATGTATGAATAAGTCATGATCAGTCTGCCAATCAAATCTTGAACAGAAAGTTTATGTCATGTGACCCATTAATTGCATTGTTTGAGAAACATTGTGGGAATATTATTGCAGTAGAAAAAAAATTATATTGCATTATATTGTGGCAGCGTTCACTCAAAATATCGCTGCAATCCAGCAATATGATAACTATTTCAATTTCTTTATTCGTCGAATATTAAAAATAATAACATTTAATATTTTAACAATACCAAAGTAATATTGGCTAGTTTTTGAGTATACGTATTGCAAAATATTGTTCTAATGTTGTAGGAAACATCATAACAGAAGTATTGGATAAATATTGTAGTACCATCGCATAAATCTTCTATGATTTTCATTCAAGGTGGCCCATCACTCCTATGTAGTACGTATTTTGAATACTTTATTACTTATACATTTTAATTAAAAGTTATGAGAAGTATCATTTAACCTGACAACAATGTAGCTATTGCTACATATCATGCAATTTTTTTCATAAAATTTTGTTGTTAAATTTTTCAGATACCGAAGCTTGAAAAAAAAATTCAATAAATTACTTAAATATTTTTCAATTCACATCTGGTTTTTAGTTTTTCGGGCTGATTCTCTTTCTTGAATCAGTTGGGAGTTATCACGGAAAAAATAACAAAAACTTGGATAGGTTTCCCAGAAAATTCAATTTTTCACTTATTTTTCGTATTTCTATACAAACAATTGAAGTTTCCGAGAAACCTATCGAAATTTTTGCAAATTTTTTCGTGATTCTCAATACTCGTCCCAATTTATTCGTTCAAGGAAGAAAATGAGCCCAAAACAGTGAAAATCGGATGAGAATTGAAACAAAATTGAGTAATCGATTTAATTTTTTTTTAAACTTTCGTATCTGAAAAATTTAACAACAAAATTTCATGAAAAAAATCGTATGATATTTAGCACTAGCTATATTATTGTCAGGTTAAGTGACACTTCTTATAACTTTTAATACACATTTATGATAAAATATTCAAAATATGTGTTATATAGGGGTGATGAGCCACCTTAATATTCCAGAAATATTAGAATTGCCGTAATATTAATTGTAATACTGTGTCAATAAAATAAGACGAACATTTAATACTTTGGAAATATTTGTACAATCCTATAGCATATGTAATATTGCGGCAAGTTTAAAATATCTTGGGAATTTAATACAGTGGCAATTTGAAATACTATGTTAGATTTAACGCGCATATGTGCATCGAGCTTACCAATGTACAAAAGAGAGTTATTCGGAGATTTGCACTTTTATGGACTGTTTTTATCCACGTGGACGTGATGTCATTGCATTTTAATGCTTTTCCACGTCGTCGTCGAAGATTGGAAGTACACGTAATCGAATTTATTCATGAGACGAGTTTGTCCTGTTAATATGCATCGGAAGAAATTACCCAGCACGATTGTGCAAAGTTGATTTTTATTTCAGTCGAGATTCTTGGTATAAGGACTAGCGTCATGACAAAAGTAATTGAAGCGCATCCGTATTATTTTTTCTTCTTGTTGCATTTTTGTGTGGATACTTGTCGACTTTACAAATTAAAAAAAATTGTACTTACAATTTTTCGATCTCTCTCTGTGCTTTTTTTTTAAATTTGTTAAAAAACACGTTACAACTTACTTGAAATCAAAACATTTGTAATGACTGACATCTGCAACTCACCTGTAACATAAAAAAGATTAAAATTAGCTGATACAGTTGACAAGTAGTTACAAGACGTCATTTTTGTTAAATATAGTTATTTCAATATAAGTATGTGCACCATACATCATAATAAATCATCTCTGTAAAGCATTAGAACATTACAACTACACAAATAAGTAGTCTCTAGAGTAACGGTAGAGCTCTTTGAGATACATAAAATAGATAAAGACATCAATACTCGATCCAAAACTATAGTATATTATATACGTATAAGATACATTCATCATCGCTTTGGTCTCGGGAGTATTATCTCTTGTAGTTCCCTAAGTTTTTAAGGTATGATTCTCTTTAGGGGAGTCGCCTTAGCGTAGGTATGGTGTTGTATAATTTTATACATAGAGATATAAGAATAATTTTACACACAGTGATATATTCGAGGATATATTCTTACATCCCTCTAATTTTATATATCATAAGTCATCGGAGGTATAGAGTCTTTCCATATACCCGTCTGAGGGCCACAGCATTTGCGCGCTTAATACCTATAAACTATAAATCATACAAGAACCCTGCACGGAACAAATGGAAGTGTTCGCTGCGATGAGTTTGGATGTTTGGTTCTATTTTTAGTCCACCACCGGCTCGGATACGCGCGCTGATGATTACTTAGTATCGAGAAAAGGGGAATCGCTTGTTTGCGAAAGGGAAAGAGAGGGAGATGAGAGATGAAGAGGAGATAATAAACAGAGAAGCGTTCGATGGGGCGATATATTTTATAGTGTGTGTACTCGTATTCATTTGGCTGAAAGCATTTGCGTGTTTGTGTGGGTAATTCGTATCGAAGAGGTATGTATGTATGCAAGTGTGTGTTTTAAGGAATCATTATGTGACCAGTTTCTGTATACGGTTCGCTCTTGCTGGTCATTTTTGTTCACCGAACTGATGGTGTTTTGGCTATAGCTATATATAGGCGGTTGCAGTGTGGTTTTTTTTATTATTGATCGATATTGTTTTTAAGTGCGGGTTTCTATAAATCATTCGTCGAGAGGAAAAACATCGTAACTGAAATTTTTTTTTCTAAAAATGTGTCTCAAACATTTTTCAAAAACGTATCTCTGAAGTTGTTCGAAACATCGAATCTCAGAATTATTTCAAATAATACTAACTGCAAAAACGTTGCGTCGTTTCTCATAATTTTTTTTTTTCAAAAACATGACATGAAATTGCATTCAAAAAATGTTTTGCCTCAAACATTTTTTTTTCAACAAATAATTATGGTAACTCTGCCCCTATTTTTTTTTTTTTTTTTTTTTTTTTTTTTTTTTTTTTTTTTTTTTTTTTTTTTTTTTTTTTTTTTTTTTTTTTTTTTTTTTTTCTTCTTTTTTTTTTTTTACAATATACATAAAAAACTAACACAATTACACCGGGTTTTTTTTGTTAACCCATAAATAATTCAAAAACCTCTTCTTTTGACATCCGCATGCATTATATGTTTTTAACAAAAATAATATATCGTTAAAAACTGCGATAGTACTGACAATCAAAAAGCCGACTTGCTCGAGTAGGTATCACCTTTTGAAAAACCAATGACCATCAAAACAAAAACAAAAAAAACTACACCTGCAACGGTGATGTGTCGCATCTGTATGTACGATAGATTTGTGGTTTCGTAAGCGAGCGAAGGAAGGAAAGATGCAACGAGCCTGAGCCTGCAGCACGCGGATGACGAAAGTCGGCGAGCAAAACCCGCGAAGAAGCAAAAACCGAAGACCGAGAGAGCGCTCGAGACGAACCGGCCGTCGAAGCGACTCGCCAAGTATGAAAAAAAAAAAAAAAAGAAAGAAGAGGGGGGGCGAGGGGGGCAGGAAGGGGGGGGAAAAAAAAAAAAAAAAAAAAAAAAAAAAAAAAAAAAAAACAAGAGCTACACAGTAGCCAAGAACGGAGAAGAGAAGTTGCGAGCACCTATAAGCGTCGAGGAAGAGAAGGGAAGAAGAAGAAGAAGAAGAAGAAGAAGGGCCCTTGTGCCCCGTGGTCGGTGTGGGGCTCCGAGCGAATAGGTAGTGGAGGAAGAAAAAAAGCTGCCGCCGACAGCAGCAATAATAAGAGCAAGAGGTGGAAGGAATGAACTTATAGAGGCGCTTTGAGAGGATCCGGCGGATAGCCGGCAGCGCAGACATCGGCGATCGAGCCTCTCGTCGTCATCGTTGTCGGGGAAAATAGGTTAACACTCGCGCGCGGTGTCGAGCTATGTATACGGTGAGGCTCGGAAGCCAGCGACCTTTTCGGGGCGTGTATTATTTGCTGATGCTGCATCCGAGCGGCGCAGGCTTGTATAATAATGGGTGCGCTTGGGTGAATGTGTATATGGGAGAACACTATTTCTTGGTTCAGCTTTAATAATTAAGAAATAAATAAACAAAAGAGCGAGTCTCTGTTGGCTGTTGCGGTTGGAAAAGCTTATGTTGGTTTTTTTTATTTTACTTTTTTACTTCTGGGTATTTTTATTGCTGGTGCGTTGTTGATTACTCAAATTTTTTTTTTGTCAACAAAAAATAGCCCAGTTTTCAATAGTAGGACTTTTGGGGAATATACATATGCTCACGCATATATATGGTCTGTCATATCGGCTTATCTTGATGATAGGTTTTGTTTTGTACCATATAGAACAAAAGCCAAATCCATTTTTTTTTAGTACAGCTTTATTTATGGGAGATTGATGGCGAAACGATCCTGTAGCAATGACGCGAAAATCAGCAAGTGAACTTTCGTTAAAAAAAAATTACAAAAAAATTTGATGAAAATTTTTACAATTCTGTAATTCAATACAGACACTATCTATGATGTAAATTAAGAATCCACCTTTTTCCCTCCACCACATAAAAAAAGTATTTATTTCTCATTACCTTTCTGATTTCTTATCAAACGGACCATTCGATTACTGATTTTTTGTGAATAAAAAAAAACCGAGGAGGAAAATTGACATACTCTTGTTTAAAACGAAAAAAAACTTCAATCAAGGTATGCCGGTACAGTAGAGCCAGTACAATAATAATTTTTTTTTTTGTAAAAATGTCTGGTTATGAACAGCAAGCACTAAAAGGGTACACTCGGTTTAAGGAGGTTTATCTGGTCAAACTATTAACAGAAAAAAATGTGTATACATGTACAAAAATGTACGGATAATGTTCGCACAAAGTTTGGAGACGATACACCGCCTAATGGTTGTGATATTAGTTAAACAACATTTTTTCGCTTAACGTGTAGACTTATGAGAAATTCATAATTTTTTACTCTTTGCGAAGAATTTCTCATATAAATAACAGAGCGATTTCAATGAAATTTCAAGAAAACATAAAACAATCCTCAAAGATTGTTTTTATTCTAAGACTTTAACGATTCACCGCTTAATTTTCAAGATATCAACAATTATTTCCGACAGTGTATGAGTTTTGTGTGAGGTTACACACGGGCTTGGATGGCGCACTGCGCTAACCAAATCAAGTCTCGAGTCAAATTTTGTGTTTGACTCTTGCAGTACGAGATAAACCTCCTTAAAGTAGTTAAGTAACAATTTTTTTTACTCTTTCATATGAAAATATATTTGTGGGAAAACAATGAATACAATGGGAGAAAATTATCCTAGGTCCCAAAATTTTATTAGCGAGCCAGATGTGCTGAAATCACTTTTTACACATTAAATTTTTTGTTGCGCTTTTTAATGATATGAATATTAAAAGAAAATTTGTTAGTACATTCAAAATTATATTTCAATTATATTTCAAGATAAAGACAAAAATTTTATGCTTGGATCTCAAAGAATAAAAAAAATAATAACTTATTTGCATTTTTGTAAATTTTTTCCAGAGTTTCCTGTTGATGCGACATAACCTATAATTCTGAGAACCGTTATCTTAGAACTGATGCTTTAAATAAAAAAAAAATTATATTTCTTTTGAATTTGACAGAAAAAATACGTTGAAATTTTTTGTGCCCAAGGTGCTGCAATCGCATTTTTTTTACGTGCAAAATATTTTTGACGTGTTTTTCATGATAAAAAATTGATAAAAAATTTCCTTTGTTTGAATAATTTATTTAAAGTTCTGCTGACATCTAGTTTTCGAATAAATTATTTCATATTATATTCGCACAAGTATTCTCATGAATTAAAAAAAAAATAATTTAATAATTGAAACGCGTGAAAAAAAAAGTAAATTTTGTTTTTCAATTTTTTGGAGTAAAAATTGTGGGCATTTTTTCACATACAATCCATAATATCCTTAGGCTGCACGGAGAAATGTTTTCCATTCAAAAGTAAGGTACGATATACGGCCACCTACAGGTAGCATGACGTACCTCAAAACTCAGTGTACACAAAACTGGTACCCCAGGCCAAAACTGGTCACGTGCGGTACCTCAAAATCTGGGATACCAGTTTTGTGCACGCTGAGTTTTGAGGTACGTCATGCTACCTGTAGGTGGCCGTATATTGTAACTCACTTTTCAAAGGAAAACATTTCTCCGTGTGCGTATACACGCTGCAGAAAATTCTGCTGCGGAAATTAAGCCAATCAGGAGTCAGGACAAAGCTTTCCATATATATAGTTATAGATGGAGTGGCTCACAAAGTTTCCGCGGCGGAATTTTCTGCAGCGTGTATACGCAGCCTTAATGAAAAATGACTTATCATACATGTAAGGCACGACGAATACCTTTACCAGAGCAATATTAAGAGTTAATATAATGTACATGTGAAAAAATATTTTTTCAGAACACATTTTATTTGAGATAATATGCAAATTTATCTCTCAAAATTTGTCCTCTAAAATTTCGGGTAATACAGTAAGATAGTATAAAATAATGGTTTAGAAAATGTTAAGAGCATTATGATGATGCATTATCTAATCCTAAGAGAAAATATACAGATAAATTTTCTTTTTATAATTTGTAATTTTGTACTTTTTTTTTATAATAGAGCACCTTGAGTGCATCATTCAGTAAAATTATAAGACATTGTATTATTCAAGATCCATAACTTTTGTTTTCGTTATTATCTTACCATTTTTGCATCGGATGGTAACTCTTTTAATGTTACGAATAGTTTGGTTGCAATTTTTTGGAAGTCACATTAGTCTCAATTAATTGATTAATCAATAACGAGGAACTTTATCTTCGCCTAGCTCGCTATCGGGCATTCTTTTAAAATTATCATCATTCAAAAGAAGATTAATAAAGCACTTGCGGCGATGTGAAATAAATACTAGCGGCGCTTGATTGTAGTAGCAACCTGTCATTCTCAATAAATATACATAAAAGAAGAAGATTACCTTAATACACACAGATTTCCTCGACTGTTGGTCGAACATCCGAATCATTAGTGTGCAACCTACTAAACGATATATAAAAATTGTTTTTACTCTGTAATTAAGTACTACGGATTTTTTCTTTTTTTTTCAAAAAGCTCAACTCGCACATACATACACCGGACTTGGTTTAATTCTTTGAGCGGGAAATTCAAATATTTAGTTCCTATTGGCCAGTTCTGATAACATAACCTCTCTCATGGGGGGATTCCATATTACCCACTCAACGAATTAAACTAAGTCCAGTGTACATTACACCAAGGTATGTCTATTTGTTTGAAACTAAAAAAAGCTCTTTTATGCAGCAAGTATACTATCTATTTCAACAAGCATCACTTCACATCTCCAATAATAAAGCTCTTCGGAAAAAGGAAGAGAAAAAACTACAACCACGAATCCGCACCCCACAGCCTCTTAAAAAAAAAAGTCTGTCCGTAACAAAAGTTTTCAGACGAGTCAGCCGCCGCCGATGCGGTCAAAGCATGCAGCATGCACGAGAGAGGAACAAAGGGAGAACGAGAGAGGAAGGAAAAAAGCGGACGAACGGATAGTCGAGCTGCTGATCCTCCTCTTCCTCTTCCCCTCTTCTGGCACACATTGTATACATATACGCAGAGGCAGGGCAGAAGCTTAATGAGCGTACGCGCCGAAAGGGCCTACGTCACGTCCGCATTTGAGCTAATCTAGCCGAGCCATGTATACTCGCGCTCGCGCTTATAATGCGTGTATCTGTATACTTCGTGTATAGTAGTTGCAGTCATTGTCAACTTTATTGTTTACGCGCGTCTACTGCTTAATATTTTTCTGTCTCTCTCTTTTTTCCGTCGGGCTGCCGTAGTTTCTGTGGGTGTCTTCTCCGATGTACATTGTTCTGAGAATTTTCGAGATGGCATATGGAGAAGTTGTTAGGTATCACGCAACTCTCGACGCAACTTATTGAAAAAGTTCTGTCGAGAGACTCTTGCACTGGGGGTCATAATCGTTAGATTTTTGAAAATTTCCTATTGATTTTAAAGAGATTTTTTAATGATTTCATTTACCACCTTTTGAACAATTATTCACCCAGGTAGTGTATTTTTGTTACTTTTATAATTTTGGTATGATTTTAATATTGATTCCCCATTCGTTTTAATATTAATACTATTTTTTTTTGTAATTTGCAATCATAATCAGCAGATTTTATATTGATTTTACTAGGTAAGTCTAAATAATTATATACAGAGAGTATAGTTTACAGCAGACGAATACTATTGTCTGAAAAAATGTTTCACTTCGCTTATGCTCGAACGGCTTTTTTTTTTAACAACAAATAATATCTATCACTGTATCTTTATAGATTCAATGAATTACCTCAGCAATTGTACAAGAGAACAATTCACTATGGAAATCCCATAGCAGTCGACATAATGTTTTGATGATAAAACCAAACATACATTCGATTCGCCTATATACATTTCTCAATAGTCTAATAGAATGGCCGTTTGAAATAATCAATTTCAGAGAAAAAGAATCATACTCTCAAAATACACCACAAGACGCTTGCGATCGAAGAGTTAAATTTGGCGGCGAGCTAAGTGTTGTGTGGCGAGGCAGCAGTAAAGAGGAGAGCACGAATAAAAGAAATCAATAGTAAACTTGACCGCCAGTGTGAAAGCGTTTAATCTAGAATAGAGAGCGAGGAAAGAGCCAGACGCCCGGGCGTATTTTTAACTGTGGCTAGTATCAAGAGAGCAAAAACTGTTTCACGTCACGCGTTTAAAAAAGAAAAATAAACATGTAATGTGATCAACTTTGGCTACACTAAAAAAAGTTGAACCTGCATTGTTGCATGGAAAAGCTCGCTATGTTTAGAGGACTTCAATGATGAATATTCAAACCAAGTGTAGAGTTGAAATAAAATTAGTTGTCGATGTGGAAAAATAGGATCATTGAGCTGGAACTCAAAAAATGTAATGATGGTCTACAAACTGTTGTGCACAAAAATTTGGGATTGGCAGTTCTGTGATTCTCATAAGGAGTACTTACTATTGAGATTCCCACTACTCTTTATGGTTTTGCCGCCATCAGTTATTATGTAAACGGAATGAGGTGAGGTAATTAGTCTTTGGTTTGGATATTATTGGGTTCAATATGAAAGTGGTTCCGATCAGAAATAAATCAGAATGTTTTTCGTCGTGAATAAACTAAGTTTCTGTCATCATACAGACCAATAGAGGTCGCCCGTTGCGATCATGCAACAAGGACGATCTAGCTTGATGCAATCATTGATTGGAACAAAGTATAGGACAGCAGAATGTGCACTGTGGTGAATGAATTCATATTATAAAAGGTATGGACTGCAAAAATGAGCAAGAGCAAGAGAGATGGGGCTATATGTACGTGCACGGTGCATATAGGAAGTGTACGGTATAATATGGAGAGTATCGGAAAGAGGAAGAGAGGGACATAAATGAAATATAATAGCGTCTTCTCCTTGACGATCGTCGTTGGTACTTACATCCATGCATTTTTACAAAGGGAGACAAATTTTTTTTGTTTCTTGAGCAAGGATGTGGTTTGTAAATGGAGAGAAAAGCAGTCAGTTCCAATTTTTTTTTTTTTTTTTTTAGTAAATAAATTTAAGTGGTTGCTGAAAAATTCAAATAATAGTTATCAAAGTAATGCAGACAAATTTTAATTTTAAACAGTCAATATTGCATTTTTATTCGATGTAGAATTTATAATCTTTTAACATATAAATTCCCAACACGACATGCCATGTGATAAACTCATCGATTTTAAAATTAAATCTATAAGTGCATCTTTTACAATAAAGTTTCTCTGCTATATTCTCCACCTCCTTACTTAATTTTAATTACAATTCTCATGACTGTCTCATATTCGAATTATCTGTATATTTTCATCTTTTCTCGGTTCTTGATCTGGCTAGTTTTTCAAACTCTATGCTGTACTTGCAAACGAGCTTGCAAATACTCTCAATCGAATTCCCTTCCAGCAATAGATTAGACTTTGCCCACGCAATTCATCTGATCATTTTAAGCTACTATTCTCAATTTCCTCAATTAAGTCTTTAATTATTTCTTCCTTCACTAATTTGCATGAAAAAATATGTTCTAAAGTTTCTGTATTTATATTACATACCCTACAATCTGTATAATCTTTATTACCCGCTTTGTCTACACCCCCACACTTTAGTTTTGCCTACTGCTCTTTGATATTTCCCCCTCACTCTTTATTTTCCTAATATTCCTCGATTTCTAGGCAAGTTTTAATATATTTATAATGAATACAGTACCTCGATACATCAATTTTACCACAATATATTTGAATTTCTTGGTCTACTTGAATGTTTATGCTATTCTCCATTTCCTTTTTAATTTTTCTTTTCCCTTTATCATCAAATAAATCTTATCATTCCCCACGTATTTAAAGGTCTGCATTAAAAATTCTTCGTTTGGGTTAAAAATATTTTTGCGAGTAAAGAAATGTATAAAACCGCTGCCAATAAATTAGCACAAAGCGTCCTCAATAACTATTCTTCTGCTTTTTTTTTGTTGAAAAAAATGTTAGTTGCAAATAAAAACATTGTAAAAACGTTCAAAAAACTTTTAGTACCTAAATAATAAAAATGTAAGAAAATAATGTATCAGAATTATAAAAAATGTCAAATAAAGTTATTTTCATGCTTTGTAGGATATAAATATTTAAGCAAAAAATATCGAAAGCCTATTTTTTGGAATTCAAAAAATTATTTTAAAAAACTTTAATAGGGCACAAACTATATTTTTATTATTTTATCCATTTAAGCATAAGAAAATAAATAGTTCGAGTTAAATAATTAAAATCTGTCAATGGGTTACTGGAATATGACTAATTTATCAAACAATTCTAGTATTTATTAAATAAATAAAAAACGAATAAACGTAGGGAGATGATTAAAAATGAAAAATAAAGCTATTTGTATGCTCTATAAGATATAACTATTAATTAAGTTTAATCAAAAAAAATTTTATCCCAAAAATAGCAAAACACCGCTTTTTGGACATCAAAAATCGCAAATAATCGTTACAACATCCTTGAAATGTATAAATCTTGAACTGGTTTTCCGGGCTCCCATAAGGATATAAAAAAAAATAGTTTAAGCCCTGGATCATTGAAATCTGTCGACGGGTTCCTGAGATATGACTGATTACACACACAGACACACACACACATACACAAAATATTTCTGACATGTGTTTTAGACAAAATTTAATACAAAGCTCTATGTGGAAAAAAATATCTTTTGAGAAATAATCAGCGAAAAAACTGACAGTACAATCAACGATTGATTCATCATATACAACCTATTTTACTCGTTTTATTAATGATTTGGAAGATTGATTTACCTAAGCTGATGATAAGCCCGAATGAAAGGGACTTTTGAGAAGCCAAATGAAAAAAAAAGGCTACGTAAGCAAGTACTTGGTGCGACGCGACGGCCAGCCAACGCGTTTGCTTAGCACCACCGCCATTACCTAGTACATAGCAGCAATACACCATCGTATACATCCACACCTACACTATAAAATCGCGTGACCTTTATCCGTTTAATTAAAACGGCACACGAAGAGTTATAAAAGTCCCCTGCTGTGCGTAAGTACCTGTATATACATACCTATGATAAAACTAGGTCGGCTTGCGTGAACTCGCACACGCGTGTACGTTTATTGTACAGACGCACGAATATATAGGAGCGATTGTTTTTCTCGATTCATTATTTTTTTTCTGTAAAGGTATGGTAAGGTACGCGTGATCGAGTTGATGGGTGAGCATAGTTTATTCAGCGATGTTGAAGAAATCAGTGAAACTGATGTATGTCTGTGCATGAGTCCGTTGTTGTTATATATAGACGCTCAGCAACGAATACATTGTTGACGGTATACACAAAAATGACGAAAAATGTGTTTATATTTTTTTTAAAGGTATATATGTACATTTTTACAGTACAATAAGCATATGCACTTTAGCGGAAAAAATCCGTGTGAAAAATCGTGAAAAGCTGTGAAAAACGGTTATAGTCTAGAAAAAAAATCAACAAAAAGTTATTTTCGACTTTTCGGCTCAAAAAATATTTTTTCTGTATTTACTGGGTTATAAAGAGAAAATGTTTCTACACATTTTTCGCAAACCTTATAATTTTTAAGTATAAAATTTGCAAAATTAAGAAATAATTTTATTTTCAAATGTATGCTTCAAACTCTACAAATTTTTCACTCGAAAACTGTTGTCTTTGGAGAAAAACGTTAACAAATATTTTCTTTTTATTTTAGTTCACAAAATTCGAAAATAATTTTTTTGTATACGTACATACATATACGTATACTTATTAATGAAAAACTGTGAATAACTGTCAGTGAAGCTGTCCAAATTCCATACAATTTCCACAGTTTTTCGGGTTTTTACACCTTTTCATAGATTTTCACAGAGTTTCACATGGATTTTTTCCACGATAACAGTGATTGAAAAACGAATAAGTTGTTTCTAAACAGATCACTATATGTGATGTGTGCCATATTACATAAAAGTTCACAGCATATAACTAGCTTACAGATCATATTGAGAACCTAAAAAAATGATGCTAGTTTGCAATAATTTCATCAGTGACATTGTATGACAAGAAACACGCCTTCTTTTTTAAACTCATGTAGTCATCGACTGCGGTCGAACGACATAACGACGTTGTAAATGTAAACGCAAACTCAAGAGTCATTCTTACTTACATGTATAACGTATACAACCATCGTGCTTTCTCGCTCTGCGACCCCTCAGACGACGAGACTGCATACATCATAATGTGTACATACAGTTCTAAATATATCAGCAACGCACGGCAACTCCCTCGTGCGCTACTTTTGCTCCTGAAAACTTTGGAGCTTGGAATTCTGGAATGTGTATATATATATATATATATATGTGTGTGTGTGTGTGTGTGTGTGTGTGTGCGCGCGCGCGCGTGCGTGCGTGTGTGTAATAAATTGTGCGTGGGGGTTTACATCAAAAGCTACATTTAAAACCTCGTTTAAAACTGTGTCCCTCCACTCGTCTGCTGCAAAAAATTATGGTAGTTTTATAGGAATCGAACGCCTTGATGTGTAAATGTGCAATCGCTCTAAAAAACTTCGATTTAGAGTCCATACAAATAAAAAAATGTTTTAATTTATTTGATACACATTTGAGATAAATATAAAAAAAATATAAAAATGAAATTTTTTAGAACACTGTTAAGACATATATTCTTATTTCATACAGATTTTCAGGGATGTGAGAAATTTGTGAAAATATTTATACTTCTCCGAACCTCACGGTTTGATTGAAAAAATTGCAAATTTGCAAAAAGCTTAGTGTCGCATATTAAAAGCTTGGTGTACATTAAAAAATTGTGACATACTTCTCTGAAGACGAACAAATATTGGGTGAACAACTCGGTGAACAATCATTATTAGTGCCCCGAAAGTTATCTCAAAAATACATTTTTTTTTCATCGTTGGGGATCTTTTTAGCGGAATTTTTTTAATTGCTGATATCAATAATTCAGTTTCATGAGGGGGAGTATAGTACGAAATTGTTCAAGTCCAAGTCGAACTAATGTAACTCGAGTGACTTATAAATTTTGTGAAAAAAAAATTTCCAAATGGGTATAAGTTAGGCAGAAGCAGAAAACGTATATATTTTTTCGGTATTTTTTCATTTCTAACAGATGATAAATTTCCTAAAATAACTTACGTTTTCATTCACAAGCTTTTATGCGATCTTTGTTAATTTCAAGCTCCTACTTCGCAATGTGTCTCTTATTCATGAAAATACTGTACTTCCCGAAACTACCTATGACTAATTTACAGGATGAAATGAATTCAATTTTGCTCTTCATGAATTATGAAAAAATGGTTATGTGAATGGGAAAATTTTGGACTAAAAATAGCACTTGAATATCTCAAAAAATTCTATCATTATCTTGAAATTTTCTCGATTACTCATGAGTGCAATTACTGAACTGGTTATACCACTTTCTTAAAATCAAGGGTATACTGCAAGTGTATGTACTTATTTTTGGTTACATATTTTTGTATTTGCAGAAAGTATAATTATAATTATATATATATATATATACACACGTGGACCACACTGCATGATAAATTTACAATGTAATGACCCAGCTGACACCTAACACTTTTCCATAACAGAGAACTGAGAATTATATTACAATAAACATAGTAAGAATCCTTAATTAGCGGAATTTGCGAAAGCGTGAGCGCCAGACGAGATTTATATGGTAATGCGGAGTCTCTAATTAAAAATCTACATGTGTAAGAAAAACACATGCGGACTAGAGTCGTTTGAATCAAATGAAGTGGTTTTCATTTTTATCGAGAAGCAACAAAAGTGAATGCAAAGAAGAACGGATTGATAGTAGTTTGTGAACGAGTAGGAGGCGAAATAAATTACTAGTAATTGAAACCATATTACTATAAATGAAGCTAATGAATGCATGTAACATGTGATCGTTCTCGTCTACACTTATACCATGGTATAGAACACATTTTTTTTTTGTAAGAAGATACAAGTCAGTATGTAATAGTAATGCGTTTATATACGAATTAGAGGCTCCTTATCGAACCCGATAGTTTATACATTTCGACGAACTTTATCAATTGGAAAACATTCACCACATTTTTACCATAGCAATCTAACAGTTTTTTCCTACCTCGGGCGTTTTTGAGGGGCTAGTGTGCCCTCGGTAGGAAAAATAGCATTCGCCACACAAGTGCGATCCATCCAGGGCTACCTTACG
>JAPYYV010010396.1:0-16632 GCA_030522625.1 Copidosoma aretas
GAGGTTTTCCTGCACCACAGGGCGACCCAGGGGGTTTAAAAGCCTTGGTGCGCTCTGGGTAAATGCGGGACTGGCTGGGAAAGGTGGGGAATAGAGGGGGGGTTAACGTTGGGGTTTAGGAATCAACACCCTCCCACACAGAGGTGGTAGAGGGTGCCCGTAAAAATCAGTTGTAACTGGTGTACGGGTAGGAAATACACAATAAAAAATAAATAAATAAAAAAAAAAAATATAAAGAAAAGCGCAAAAATTGAAGTTAAAGTCGATAATAGGCCTGAGGAAATACACTTTTGCAGTGGCCAATAATTTTTATTCTTCCTTTTTTGTGCAGGGGGGGTTATAGCTAAAGGCAGGACCAGCGTTGAAATACCGTATATTTATCCTGTTAGAACTAAACAAGGTTTCCAAAAGCTTTTTTCAGAACATATTTGTATTGTGTTCCTGAACTGTGGGTAAATTCATAAATTTGCACGATTAAAATCACGTACAGTGTCATAATATATATTGACTACATAAAAGTATGGTGTACAGATATAATGAATACAAGTTTATTAAAATTAATTAATTTGAATTTAAACTCCGAGTGTTTCTTCCAAGTCAAGCTTAAGAGCTTTATATTTTCGAATCAACCGGTATCGTATACATTTTTGTTCTATATTCTAATACAAGTTATCCGTCTCAATATTCGGTGTAGATCATTAAAAATTTGTTCAAAATAAATAAAGTTAAAATTGTTTTTTAAATCATAGAAACTCGTCGCTTTTCGAAATTTTAATGACTCATGACGTATGATGAGCTTTTATCAATAGAATTTTTATCAAAAAAATAGATCTCAAAAGTGTGGACAAAGGGTGAACGAGTACGTGCAGCATGTGATGAATCGAGATTGTATCGCATAATTATTATCGAATGACACAACTGACTTTGATATATGATTTACGATACAAAATAATATAACTGACAAGACTGAAAAATTCGACAATGACAGTATAAATTACGTGTAATAATTGAGCGTGTGAAAATGTTTCACAATTAAAATACTCACCCTACGTGAGCACGTTTGGCCGATCGATCCCGTTTAGGGATCGGGAGACAAATTTCCGGACTCCACGACGAAACGAAACTCAGCCAAGTGTGTCGTATGTACCAGTCGACGGCCCCGAGAAAAATAAATCAACGCGTTGGATTGAAAAAAAAAAATATATACCGCATCGGCTTTTGGCCGAGCTTCGTTATTTCGTCGACCTTTATTGTTTTCTTCTTCGCGACTCCCGTGTCGGCGGAGGGCAATGAATTCTACGTCCTTTTGAAAACGGGGCATTAAGTAGGTCGGCCTTTTTTTTTCAATCCGTGCACGTCGGCGACTCTCCGCATTGTTCTCGTGCACGCGTGTCGGATGGAATTTTTGACGTCAATCGTTGAGAAAAATCGGGAGGCACAAAAGCGAGATCATCTTTGTTTCTGCTACAATTATGGCTCACGTTAGATTCATTCCTTACTCGTTAATTTAAATAACACGTGTCTTTCTGCCTGTCTTGCATAACATGCGCGTGCAACGGCCGTAAAAACCATCATTCTACAACAAAATGTTGGAAATGTTGATAGCAATAATAATAATGACAATAATCAAAGTGTAAATGATAACGTTGACAATGATCTTGTGGTTATTCAAACTCACGGGTCAGATGTTTTGAATCAAAAAGCTCTTGCGCGCGCGAACAAAGAAACTGCGGCACGCAATAAGCTATCCGATTTTGAAAAGAGCTCGGTAGATGAAACAACATTGTTTTACATTTTTGGGGAAGATATGGTGCAATCATTTCTTGTACACAATCGTACTCCAAGTATTATTAGGCCAATATTTACAATTGAAAGCTTTTTATATAATAATGAAGTTCGATGTATACAACAACTTATCAATCGAGGCAATTTTATCAACAGACAGTATACAACAAGAGTGAAGAGACAGAAGAGAACTAGAGAAGTGTCGACGAGAAAGAGGGCGCTACCAATCTGCTCCGATTGCTCCGAAACTCCGAAAAACCTGCCAATATAAACATCAGTCGAGTAGTCGTCTAGTCGACGTCGCTTCGTCGGTGCATGCTGGAGTGCGGAGCGGGGCTAATCGAAAGATCGGCTCCAATCTTGAATTCGTCCCGCGGTTGCGTGTCTTATCTCTTGACCGACGATTGTCTCCTGCGAAGGGATATTTCGCGCGCGTGTATATAGTATCGGATCGCCGATTAGAGGAGAAAAAGTGCATCGGCTCCTCGATCGAGCTAACCTAAAAGTTGTGCTCGTATACTGCAGTGCAGCACACAGCAGCAGAAGAATTATATCTCAGATCCGCAGCTGCCGACGGATTTCAGAACCCTTGCAGATCAGGACCCGGGACCGCAGCTATAGTACCAGATCCAGCGTTCTCAGGACGACTAGTGCTCTTTTACAAGGGGTTAATCGTGTGTGTGCGTGTGTGTGTGCAGTGTGCAAGCTGCGCGCTTGCCGTGCGTGCAGTGTATAATATATATAGTGTGCCCCTGTCAAGCTCTCGAGGGGCGCCACCCCCCCCCGCACCCCCAAGAAAAGCACTGCTGCTATATATATATTATTTCCTTCTCTTCCCTCTCTCTACTCTCTCTCTCTCTCTCTCTCTCTCCATATATCTCCCCCCGCGCCTGCAGTCAAAACTCAAGACTTGTACACTACATACTCGATCTCCGTCCTCCTCCTCCTCGTCGGAGGCGGCAGTGCGCGCGATCGAAAAGCAGCAGAGGGGCTGTGTGCGGGTGTGTATAAATACTACAAATAGTGCTCGTGCCCGGTGCCGATTGTGCCGAAGGGCGGCGAGAAGGTGAGCGCTGCTGCAGCTCCAGCGGGCGGCAGCTGGCCCAGTTCTCCCCTCTCGTCCGTATATACTGACCGCGACTGCAGGGAGGACACGAGAGCCGGCGCCTACGCCCGCTGATACACGTATACCCGGGCCCTGCCGAGGGGCTGCAGCGGACGCCGAGGCCCGAGCACCGGGGGGGAAGAAGGTCGTCGATCGATCATCAAAACACCACACCGTCGCCCGAGACGCGGACGAGAATAGAGAGAAGATCGTATATATCAAAGTGCGCGGTGTGGCGCGTACCTCCACTTATTATTATTATTATTATTATTATTATTATTATTATTATCATTGCGTGAGTAATAGTTTGTGGTGAAGGTGTGACAGTAATACAGCGCGCACATATATACATATATAGCCATGGAGGGCGAGGTGCAGGAGGCGAGAGCATCAGCCGCGGCTCGCCGGCCGAGGAGAAGGAGGCAGCACCAGGATGCGCCAGCCGGCCCGGCGAAGCCTCGCCCGATCCAGCGAGCCAGCGCCCGGAGCTGAGGTGTGCAGCCAACGTGAAAGAGCATCATCGCGGTGAATCGGAGCTCGGAGTCTTTATCTCGCTTCCCACTCCTCTATATCTCTCTGTGCTACCGAGCTGTCGATGTATGTACGTATATTGTCATTGTCGTCGTCTCCTTGTCTCCCCCGTCGTATATAGTCCTCATCGTCGTATATCCTCCTCTGCAGTCACTCGGTGTTATAATATACCACGGGAGACCGGCCTACCTGACGACTCTACCTCGTCGTCTTCGGGCAGTGTTTTTCGCTCGGTGAGTTAGTGTTTTGTGTGCGTGTGTGTGTGTGTGTCTATTGCACGCGCTTCTGTTAAAATATATGATTGTGCAGCGTACGGATAAATATTACGTGCTCGTCCGCTACTTATTTAGTTGATTGTTGAAAAAACGGAGCAGACGTCGGTCTGGTATAACTCCGCGCGAGTATATTGTACGGAGCAGCAGCAAAGCAGAAGCAGAGATAAGATTGACGTTGAGATAAGGCCGAAATATTACGTTGTGCTTATAGTTAACTGTTATAAGTGTATAGTACTTATATTATCCTTGTGTCCCGGTCATTAGCTATATTCGGTCTGTTATATACATCGCTTTAGGAGTAATGATTTGTTTTCTATATTCGTGCTCGAGTGTTATATTTGAGAACGTACGGCGAGACGTGCTGTGTGCTGTGTACGGGCTCCGGCGCTCGTAGTAAAGAAGTAAAATCAATACCCTCTATACTTATACTTACTTACGTTGCGTTGAATTTGATTTTCGGGGCTCTCAGCGCTCTTTGACTAAGTTGAATATACTGTATAGTTACAGCCAATGGGTATTACACGAATAGATTAGACGCCTTATCTGCACCTCGATGTCAGTGGTATTTCAGCTGCTCCGGAATGCGTGTTATAAATTGTTTTTCATTTATGAGTCAAGTACTTGTATATACATTGTACTAAAACTTTCTATTTCAAAGTTGCTTTCTTATCAACAATGATTTTCGATTTTCAAGCTTTTTGGGCTCAAATCTTCCTGCATGCTTCGAATTATTATAGAAACAAAGGATATTTGCAATACATTATCTTGGTGGTGTAGAATAATAAATTAAAAAATTTTCAACAGGATCCTGCAATCTTACTGAAGAAAACTGAGGATGAGGATGTGCTTCTGTATTATTAAAAAATCCAAAGAGTGGACGGAATACCAAGAGGTTCGTCTTGTGAAACAGTTTTCAAAATCAAAGAAACAACTATGCTCAGGCATTGAATAGTGGTTTTTTTGTTTTTTTTTTAATCGAATCAGTTAGTAAAGTGGTAATTCAATGAATTACAACACAGTTAAGAGAACAGATTGTGAATCAAAGAGGTGACGAATCAAGAAAAGATCTCGATCAAGTGTGCTGAGTATAAAAAAAAATGTGGAATATGATGTGCGACGTGATGCCGACTATAGTAGAGGATAGCATCAGCCAGAGGAGCTCCCAGTTTTCTGGCGATGAGCAAAACTTTGAGCACCTCATGGTCTCAGTGCTCGATGAGCGGGACAAACTTATGGAGTCGTTCAGAGAGAGCCAAGAACGTCTCCAAGAAACTGAGGCCAGACTACAAGAGGTGGAAAAAGAAAGGGATGCTCTAAATCGACAACTTGATGCTAATATCCCACAGGTAAATTTACTTGCAATCATTAAAATAATAGAAGCTACGTGATGACAATGAGTCTTTATATTAAATTAGCTTCACAACTTAATTATTTTTCGGAGGTTTTTTTACTGTACTCTTCTTGTGTTCATACTTTTCAAACTTTATGTTTCTTGTCAATTTTTTAGTGAATTCTCAAAAATTTTAGATATTAAAGAAAGGAAAACTTTCTAGAAATACCTTGATAATGATATTTATTAATTTAAGTTTTTTAATAATTCACATGTTTAAAGTATACAAGTAAAATTATGTGCATGTATTTTTCCGATGTATAGAAGCGTCATAAAAATGTTGATATATTCTACAAAATTAAATTTATAAAAATAATCGTGTAACGCAAGCTTGTACGCTTCAATAAATTGTGAGACAGTTACAAAGATGTTGATTTCTGCAAAAATTACCACTCGTTCGAAATACTGATAAAACGATAAATCTTAATAGTCACTCAAGAATTTCGCAAAATTGTTTTTTAATGACATACAAGTAACGGCAGAAAACTAATAAGTCATCCACGAAATCACGAATAATTTTATCATTAAAATTTTTCTTTATTTGCTAGCAATTATTAGCAGTAATCTTATCTGGTGTATTTTGTGGTAGTATAGATTTTTCGTCAGGTTGAACGATTAAAAAGTAATTAGAGTTAATTAGACTAAGATAGTAATATCTCAAGTTTTATCCAACTAGTTGATAAAGCGGAATACGCTCCCTAATGTTAATTCTAACTGTAGGCCCTTCACTTGAGTCTTATTTTAAAATATTCGAGAACCCTCAATTAATCAAAGTAGTAATAAAACTATTACTAAAAAATTTTCCCCCATCATAGATTCAACGTACACCATCGCTAGTATACGCTGAAGACAATAATAGTAAATACTCTGATATAATATTCGAGTTCGCGTTAAATCCGTATGTAACTCTCGCTTTGTAACTCCTTTGTAACAAAAATGGTATTGTGTAAGGAATTACTGAAATCTGGTTGTTTGCCTGAGTCAATTTGAAATTATTAAAAATCGTAGACTAAACTTTAAAGGTTTGTATTTTAATGTTTAAACTTTTTTCTTGGTTTAACTTTTTTATGTTTGATTTTATTTATAGAAACTACCAATTTTTTATTTTTGCACATGGATTATCGTTGTTGGAATGCCACTATACTTTAACTGGTACCTAAAATATTGATGTAAACGTTTTTGTAGAGATGAAACAAAAAAAATATTGGTTTTCATCCTCTGCAAAAAAAACAAAAGGTCTGCATTTGAAAATTCTCCTCCGTATCTGATAGATTATATGTATACACATATTCGTAATATCAGCAAAAGTATCTTTAGGCTGTTAAATGTTCGAATTTTATAATTCCATGTAACGTTTCATTCCTTTTTTTTTACTGCATAGAGTATGAAGTGTTTTCTTTAAAATCTAAATATATATAATACATTCCTTTCGTACCTGCGATTTTTTGCCCCTGCTGGAATGTGAAATGAGTTCCTGCGGTTGTACATGTGTAGATTGACCTCGAGATTGACTATCAGTATAAAATAATCCTCTGGAACGGTTTCAAATTAATATATTTTTTTTTCTCGCGGTAAAATTTTGAAATAATTTTGCCAAGTTCTAATTGTAAATGTTGAAAAAAAATACAACATAATATAATGCACTTTGTTGGATGGTTGATATTAAAAAAAAAAAAATTTCCAGGCTCACGAAATCCATGCTCTGCATGAGCGTATACTTAGTACATGTTAACGATATTTACGACAAAGAAAAGTCGTTGGCCCCAAAATAAACAGAAAAATATCCGACGTACATCTAAAAAAATCTTATTTCGCTCCAAGTGGAGAGAGGACCAGGACAGAAATCGTCAAAAGTTTTTAAGAATTTTCATCGTCGTACAGAGTACTGGAAAAAACTCGAGTACGCGCAACTATTTCCTCGCAGCCTTGAATAATCAATTTTTCAATGCACGCGCATAGTTTTTTTTTTTTTTTTTTTTTTTTTTTTCCACGCTTTTTCTGTTGTAACTCGATTGAAAAAAAGAAGAAAAAAAGCTCGCCCAACTACCTATGTGCGCAAGTACCAATGTTTCGTGCGGCCTCACTCCTCTAATATACAATACACATCACGCGAGCAATAGCCTACGTGTACACACAATGATACACATCCACGCGCGCTCCCCCAGTGCGCTCTCTCTCCCACGGACCGACCCCACGTCGAGCACCGCATCACGCACCTATGTACGAGCGTTCGAGCGCGAGCCGGGCCGCGGTGCGTTTCCCGTCCGGGGAGAGAGAGCGGCAAACGGACGTCGCACGGCGAACGAAAAAGTCACGATCCCTCTGTCCGCACAACGACACCCCCCCTAAAACGCATCGGCCGTGCCCTCCGAAATTTTTCCCTTCGCGCGGCAAACGCGAGAGAGAGCCGTCGATCGAGCGACGCATCACCAGCGCTGATCATTATTTCGTCGCGAGCTGGCGATCGATGCGTCGTCGGACTCTCGTCGCGCCCTTTTCCCTCTCCCGCTCGATCGTTCCACGCTGCTTGTCCGTCCGCGTGCGTGCGTGGTCTTTTGTGCGGCTCGCATTACGAGGCTCTCGCGCGCGCGCTCCCCGCTGCACGGCAGCTGGAATTTCAAAAATCCCCCGTCCTTCTCTTTCCGCGCGTCCGGCGCGTCGACGTCCTTTTCCCCCTCTTTTCTTGTTCTTCGCGTCGGAGTATATGGTTGTG
Organism: Copidosoma aretas; assembly: GCA_030522625.1. NCBI lineage: Eukaryota > Metazoa > Arthropoda > Insecta > Hymenoptera > Encyrtidae > Copidosoma > Copidosoma aretas. Next base: position 7,800 of record JAPYYV010010396.1, read on the forward strand.
GAGAATGTTTCGGTTTTTCTTTCCATCCCCCTTGGATAGCGGCGAGGAGTCTGCGAAGGAATCGGTCGAAATTTTTGTATTTCGATACTGGGTAATATTATCGATACAAGTCGATCTGTCGATTTATTATCGGTGCGCTCTTACCTCGAGGGGGGGTTTGTGTGCCTGAAAAAAAAAGGGGTGAACGACGACCCAATAGTTTATCGATTTCCTGCTTGTCGCTCTCTCTATCTGCCCTGCGTATCGGTAAAACAAAAAATACCGGCGTAAATGTACATGTGCATAAAAGAAGTTGGCTCATTGATCATTATTTCCCCACCATTTATTTTTCATGTTCACCATCACTATATCGAGTTATCGGCGTTTGAAAGACTATTGAACATTATTATTTCTTCTACGACAAAAGTAAAACCCTGGTAGCCAGGAAGCCCTAAAAATCTGTATATTTGATGAAATTAATTTCGATAGTATCGTAAGAAACAATGCTTTGATCATTTCAAGATTCTCCTTCAATAACGAAAGTAACAATCATCGACGGCTCCTCTCGCGCTCCCGCTCCTGATTTTTCCATCTCTCACCTGCACCGCCGTCAAAACCAATTCCCCAGAACCCCCCCCCCCCCCCCCCCCCCCCCCCCCCCCCCCCCCCCACCCCCCCCCCCCCCCCCCGACCCCTCTCGCGATGCGTTAAAAGCCCTCGTGTTCTCTCTCCGCCTCGAAGGAGCGGGCCATCAATCAGCAGCAGTCACTACCATAGAGCCTCCAGCATATACGTACACACAGATACTATGGAGCAGGAGGAGTAGGCGGGCGCCCGAGCTGCATCCTCCTCCGGGCGAAGGAGAGGAGGCGGCTCCGCGAGGATAAAATTAGTCGAGGACGGGGATCGATACCGCGTGGGATTTTTTACGTTCGCTGGCCGTATATACACAGGGGCGTAAGGGCCTTCTCTCTCTCCCTCTGTCGCGCGTTTATAAAGTTTTTTTCGTTCCGTTTCAAGGATGCGGGGTGAATTTAGGGAGTCGATGACGATTCGTCGTCAGATTTGGTTGAAACATCAAGTTAAGGTTCACTTCATTCTTTTTTAACACGCGTAGGATGGGAACAGCAGCTGTGAAAAATCTTCTTTGTTTGTGATTTGCAATGCTCCTAGTACACCTAGACGCATACCGTACACAAATTTTCGTTGTACCTTCGCGAATTCTTTTGAAATTTCCAAATCCGTGCTTTCTATAATTTAAACGTTTTTTAGTAGGATAATTTAGCGTGAATTCGTGCGAATCAACGATGAATAATGGGGAAAAAAAAAATTGTAAGATTTTTATCGATAAATAGGTGGGGTGCGACTACTACTCGTACGAATGAACGAAACAATAGGACTGGGAATGGAGCGGCTATTGCGGATGCGAAAAGCGTCTCCTTCCGCATCCTGCGATACTTAATGCGTCGATTGCAGAAGCGAGCAGTCGTGATTTCGTTGTCGTATGTATACCTGCGTCGGGGAGAGGGATTATTTATTTCGAGCGTCGATGCGGACAGGCGCCGGAACATACGTATAATACGCTCACAGGCTCGCTTGAGCGTGAATTCGTTCATGAAATAACATACACGCAGCGTTCGCTGTGTCGCTTCCGTTGCGCGTATACAGGGTATACAGGGAGCAGGGGAAATTTTGAATTCGCGATCAGTTTGGAGCGGGAAGCGTGGGAAAGGCAAATACTCTCTTGTCAATCGATCGGGAGGAATCGTCGTCATCGTCGTCTCGTCCTCTCGTGACGCGCGGGAGATATAATTGATCGGAATAATAGTATGGATGCGCGGATGAACGTGTTTTGCGGGTGGGCAAAATTAACCTCATTGCTTTTTTACGATTGCTGAAGATTCATAATAATTTTTACCTCCGTATAGCGTAGCGTCGATAGTATTGGTCAAAATGTTGCCACAGATGACTCAGTAAATCAAGGTGGTGAAACGCCTTTTTTAGACTATGCGTGTAAAACTTATATTTCAAATGTAGAACATTTTTATCAATCTATAAGGTATGCACATGAAAATTTTAACGGTTTTGTTTGATAAAAAAATTCTCGGAAAAGTAAGTGAAATGTTTTTAATTCGCCCAATCGTACGTTCATAGAAGTATATATTTTTCGTACTTATTTTATTTCTATATTTACTGATACATAATGCAGGTATAGTTCAATACAGAGATCCATGACGTGCGGCAAATGTAAATATTAAATGGTAGATAAAAAATTACCTTAAAAACTGTGCTATAAAATATAAAGTCCCACATATTCATGTAATACGAAATAACGATGATGTCACGAACGACTTTACGCAACAAGTCTGCCTTTTTTTGCGACACAAATATCCTGTTTCCAACAGCATCTCATTTCTAAACTTGCAACGTGCGCCCACAAATATTTGAACAACGAAAAAAACGTCTTCCCCAATCGTATTATACCTTCGCCCACCACATTTTACAACCTCCCCCCATCCCCAAAAATCCAGACCGCGTGCGCAGCGGGTAAATCGCGTTTGGATCCCACACATGCGCGAGGTCTTTCACCTCAGCAAAGAGTGCGGACTCATCACAAAAATAACAAAAAAAAAGCAGCAACGCGCACACGCCGACTGCAAAGTCAATCCAATCGATTTCCCGATATCGCGCAGCAGCAGCAGCCCTGCAAGCCCGGCAGCATTCCCTGATTAGTTTACAATATCTATCCAGCAGCTGCTCCTCCTCCTCACGTACGTGTACGTAACATGTACACGGAATGCACGAGAGAGCGCCGAGCGCGATGCATCCGCAGCACACTCTGTAACCCAATATACAGCTGATGCCCCTGTGCCATCGTGTATACAGTTCCCCGCTGCATCTGCGAGATGAAAGCTCTCACCCCGCCCCCCCTCCCCACCGCCGTCCTATTCCTGACGCACGCGCTTATATATATATATATATATATATGTATATTACCTACCATGCAATATTATGTTTGCAGCGACTGCGGATATAGTTCAGAGAGAGGATGTGCGTGGGTGTTATATACATATATGCACGCGCGAGGACAGTATAGAGAGAGAGAGAGAGAGAGAGAGAGAGAGAGAGAGAGAGAGAGAGAGAGAATGGCAGGTGCGCAGGCGAGAGCCGGTCGCGCCGAGGCATTATGTACATACATACGTTATCCAGCGGATTTGTGCGTGTCGTATATACATATATTGTATACGGGGGCTCGCGCTATCTAAAACGATCCGCGCGCCCGCACGGGTATGATAATAATGCGCCGGGCCGCGCGCGCTCGGGTCCGCGAGAATCGCGAGCACCACCGGCGGCCGGCGGAGGCGATTATTTATTCAACGGGATTAATGATACGGGTCGTCGTCGTCGTCGTCGTCGTCGTTGTCGTTGTTGCTCCTTGTCTTCCGTCGTGCGGTAATCTATTACACAGTTGTTGTTGCATTAAGTGCGTATAACACGGGGCGGGGTCTGGGGGGGGGGGGGGGGGGGTAGTGTATTGTGGTAGGGCGCGTAAGAGGGATGAATGCTAAATTACGCTATACGTATAAATGGCTAGCGTTGGATGCAATGCAGTATATAATTGTAAATCGAATCTTTGTTTTCCGCGCGTTCGTCTTTCGGTCGTATACGGATCGCATGATGATAAAACGGTATACTCGCGCCGAGAGGAAAAAAAAAAAAAAAATGTGATTTTATTGTATTTGAGTTGGTATTATAAATAAATGTGTACCCAACCTACTTGTTGAACGTATCTCTCGCACACCCGTGTACTTACTAGTCTGCGTACACGTGTGCGAGCAAACCGTGATACATCTACTTTTATACACAAGTATTATCTCGAATCCTTAACAATTTCGCGATTGGACATCCAGCACCTATAATCGTACAAGTACTTGGTGTGCTTATCTTTGTGCTTTTGAAAATTCGACGGACGGTCTTATACATCGTGATATAAAATAAGTTCGTGCTCTGTAACCGCGCGCGTAGCAATATACGATGATTCTTCGAAGACAAAAAAAACAAGTTAAAACGATAATACCCACATTATTCTCTGATCAATTAATTTTGATTCAAAAGTTTTTGCTGCAACTCACGTCAGATCGTAAAACGACAAATCCCATGCAGTGCAGTGAATCGCGCAAACGATCGAGTCAACGCGTCATACGATCGATCATTCATCCGCGCGGGGGGGGGGGGGCTTGTTCTTCTTGTTCTTCTTCTATTCTCACCCTCTGAGAATCCGCGGAGCCCATCGTCCAACGAACAAACTTCGGAAGCACGAACAAAAATCCAGAGACAGCATCCACAGAGCCAGGGCGCACTACGGTCCTCGGCACTGTATCGCAACAGAGCGCTTTGCCTTGATCCCCTTTTGACGCGAGTCGATACATAATATAACACAACGACTTTACCGCGCGCAACACTCGTCGGCTGTCATCGCGCCATCTTCCCCGCGGCTTACGCTCATACATAACAGCAGCACTCGCCGATTCCACACTTAGTACAATAGGTGCATATTATGTGCGGCGCGAACAGGAAGGCCACTTTGACCCAGTTCTTACGTGCTGCTGTACCGACTCGCGGGCGCCGCTCCACATCGTATACCCTTGGAGGAGGAAGGGGGAAAAAAAAAACTAAAACACGAGTAGATATACCTCCCCTGCTGATGGGAGGGGGGGGGGGGGTAACTCGGTAAAATCCGAGGTAAAATCATCAGCGCTTATTGTTCTCTGTCGGCTCTGCGCACTCTGAAGCTGTAATATACACGTATGCGTGTCCGGTTGAGGCTACAAGTGTACTGACTTTCTGTGCGGTGTGCACGTGTTACACCGATGCATTGTATATGTATATAGAAAGGGCGCTCGCCTAATGAATATCCCCTGATCCGATTGTGGCTTTTTTAAAAGTCGAGTTCAGGGCTATATGTGGCTGCCGCCTTGGGACTGTCCTCCCGCAAAGACGCAAAGGGTCATTGGGGTGCGATCGTTCGTAAACGTTGAGGTAAGGGGGCGTCGTTGCGGAGATAGAGATGAGATGGGAATGTATAAAATTTCCTTTCGCGTGGATATTTCGATGGGTATCGGACGTTTATTCATCGTCGATCTCAAGTGGAATTACTTAGATTTTTTGGTTCTGGTTAGAAGCTTTTCAATAATTAGTGATCTTCTTCCGCGCATAGTGATTCAGCGGTTTTTCATTATTTTCATAGCTCGGTCTCGGTCTCGATGGATACAATTGCAGAATCGTTGCTCGTTTTAACTGGTTCAGCCTTCTAAATCGATTTATCAGAAAACCACCAGTTTTGCAGAAAACTTGCAAACCTCGTTGATAATAATCACCTTCCGGAATCCATCAGTGAGTAGAATATTATTCAAGTTTATCGAAAGCCGACAATTATACGTACAAAGTATAGCCCTGAAAAACAGCCGCGGACGTTTGTTTTTCCTGTGGGCCGATTTCAGGTTGGCGCTTACAATAACTTATCGATTGTAAAGAATAACGGGCGTTGCCAATACTCGAAAGGGTATACAAAGGGAGAGAAGCGCGAGTTAGTTTACTAACTTTCTCAGCTTCCCATCCTCTGTATCGACTATGCAGTCGAGCTTTTCTTTCTGCCCGAGCTTTTGAAAGTAGAAAGTTTTCCTCTTACTTAGTGAGCCTATACAGGAGAAGAAGAAGAAATTTATCATAAGCACCGCGGTACGTCATCTCTGCATGGAAAGTTCATGTGCTCTTTTTTGGATGGTTAATTATACTACTACTGCTAGAAGTTGATGTATTTAAAAGATTTACGCACATCGTTACCTTTTTACGCATTTTAAATTAATATATGGGTCATTTCACAAAAACTGCGATATTTCGTGAAACCTGTGTTTATAAACGATGCATTTTATTATTTTGAGCCAAACATTTTATTAAACAGTGTAAAAATATTTTCTCTCCAGGTAGCCTTTTTGAAATCAAGTCGAAAAAAATATATATAGTGTGGCTGTAAGATAGAACAAACATGTCCTTACCGTAATGCGAAGCGTACTGCATATGTGTTAACATTTTAATTTGTTCAAGATGTATTTTCCAATCATCCAAACCGTTTAGCACACTTTCTAGTGATTAAGGACAACAAAAAATTTTTTGAAAATGTACAAGGTATTTTAATTATAAAGCCTAGTTTTGAAACTTTTGAGTTGCGCGAGACAAATGATTTAGTATAGTAGAGCGACTAAGCATATTTTTTTAAACTAGAAATTCGAATGCGGCTACTCGTAGTGTCATTATCGATATAGAGAGTTCTGCTGACTAAAATAAGCGGTCATTCCCATAAAACTATTTTGAAGTTTTTTAAAAATCATATTTAAATTACCATGGGTTTTCGAAAAATGACAATAGAGCCTGGCCTAAAAGTTTCCAGCTAATTCCAAGAAAATCGGGAAAAAGCGGGAAAAGAGCGTAAATTTTTCGTAAGCGGGAAAAATCGGAAAAACAGCGGGAATTTTATCACTACTCAGTACTAGACACCCGGTATATATATTATGGGGATTCTACGATTCTATGTTATGCAGTGAATTTACTGACTTTACTATGTATACATTATTATTGTGTTACTTGTATTACTAATAATATTATATAATTACATTATATATGTATATGTTATAAAAAACTACTCTATTTAAGTTTTAAGTGTAAGATAAGTCTACTCACGAAACATAATTTCCTTATTTCTTGCTCCGTTGTTGATCGCTTACTGCTCAGTATAATACGTGTTCACTCGATGGATGACTAGATCACACTATGAGCTTAGTTAGCTGAGTGATTCAGTGGTCAGTGACCTAGTGAGGTGCGCACTCCATACTGCGCAATGAGCTGCGCAAATCACTCGACGTTTTATAAACAGTGAGATATACTTAGTCATCCATCGAGTGAACACGTATATTATACTGAGTAGTAAGCCATCAACAACAGACTAAGGAATAAGTAGATTATACTTCGTGAGTAGACTTATCTTACACTTGAAACTTAAATAAAGTAGTTTTTAATAACGTGTATGTACATAGTGTGATAAAATAATAGGTTATATTATGATTATGTCTTCATATTTAGTTATTTTATTTTATAATATACACATAAATAAATTAATAAACATTGACGAATAATTGACAGCCAATGTAACATCATTGACAAACACACGAAACTGAAACAGAGTATTATTTAAGTACGTAGTATGGGCCATTTCACAAAAACTGTAATATTTCATGGAGCCTATGTTTATAAACAACGCATTTGATTATTTTGGATCCAAACTTTTTTTTAAACGATGTAAACTAATTTTCTCTAGGTAGCCCTTTCAAAATCAGGTCGGAAAAATATTTGCCGTGGCCGTAAAATGGAAAAAATAGGCAAAAATATCAATACCGCACACGAAGCAATGAGAATTTTCATTTTTAGCGACTTATACTGCCCATGTGTTTAATTTTTAATTTTTTTGAACTATATTTTCCCATAATCTGAACCTTAAAAGCACCCTTTCTAGTAGTTAAGGACGATACAAAAATTTTCGAAAGTGTACAAGGTGTTTTCATTATGAAGCCTATTTTGTACACTTTTGAATTGCACGAGGCAAATGATTTAGTTAAGGCAAATAGTCGATTCTTTGCCTTTTGAATTTGATCATTTTGTATAGTAGAGCGAACAAGTATAATATTGAACAATTTTTTTCAACTAGAAATTCGAATGCGGCTACTCGTACTGTCATTGTCGATATAGAGAGTTCTGCTGACTAAAATAAACGGTCATTACCGTAATGCTTTTTTGAAGTTTATTAAAAATATTATTTAAATCAACATATATTTTCTAAAAAATATAATAGAGCCGGGCCTAGAAGTTTCCAGCTAGTTTGGACCTTAAACAACGCAGAAAAAAAATATAAAAAAACACTAAATTTTCAAAATCCTATTTCACACACCAAAATATCTCGTTTTTCGTGAAATGATCCATGTAGTATATTAATTGCGTTCTAATCTTATCTCCCGGTAATGTTATTTCTGTTGGTCATACAGATGTTATTTTGATTTGACCGAATTTTTAATTTAGTATCATTAAAGTATCATATAAATTATAAAACGCAAGTAAAATAAATCGAATGTTTAAGTAACCAGCAGCACCAAAATTTCTCAATGTATAAATTTCGATCACTTATAACACAAAAAAAAAAAGGAATTTTCATCGCTGATAATAGCGAACAAAAAAATAATTTATATTCCAACGCCAAGTTTTACGATAGGTGTGGTGTATCAATCAGTACAATTGTCTTTTCGCCTGATAACATTCGCGATTGCAGATCTTAATGGTATCGCACAATCGACTCAGACATATACAGTATCGCATACTTTTAATGCATATCTTTTCGAAATAATATTTCCAAAAAACAGTAGCACGTTTTAAAACAAACATCCAAAGTACCACTCCGATTCGAAGTTGACTAAGTACAATTTCTAGCAATCTTCATAATTTTGCCGCAAGAATCACTCATAATGACAAAACCATTTTCCGGTGCACGTGCACAACACACACATACACACACTCGCACTGCACGGGAAAACTATTTCCACAAAAAAATTGATCACTCTGCCGTGGCGTCGAGCTCGTATTATTTTTCATCGACAGCAAGCAGCCGACGACTGTCTTGCGAAAAAAAAAATATCCCACGTGCCTTTCCGTGCGCGAACCGAAGGAAGAAAGAGAAATATGAAAAAAAGCATATACACACAGAGAGAGAGAGAGAGAGAGAGAGAGAGAGAGAGAGGGAGGGAGGGAGGGA
>JAPYYV010010397.1:0-11347 GCA_030522625.1 Copidosoma aretas
TAATGAGTATTCGAAAGTAACAGAAGAGTCCTTTATAACAACAACTAATTCAAATGTTGAGATTACGACAACAGAATCATCTGAACCAACATTAGAACACGTCATAACTACGTTAGCTACATCTTCAGATGAGTCCATCCATGTTAAAAATACAGACCCGATATTGACTGATGAACCAGAAGATTCATCAACATCTAAAATTACATCAGAAGCATTTCGCAGTAGTATTCATGACACTGACGTAACAACAGAGATAAATGTCGATTCAACTCCCAATGAAAACATGGAAGTAACAGAAGAGTCCCTTATTACAACAACCAACTTGAAAGTTGAGACTATTACAACAGAAGTGTCTGAACCTACATTGGAATACGTTATGAGCACAACTTCAGATGAGTCCATCAATGTTAAAAATACAGACCCGATATCGGCTTATGAACCAGATGATTTATCAACACCTAATACTACAACAGAAATATCTCGCAGTACTATTTACCACACTGACGTAACAACAGAGTCGAATGTTGGTACACTAGCTCCCAATAAATATTCAAAGGTTACCGGAGAGTTCCTTACCACAACAACTAATTTAAAAAATGATTCTATTACCACAGAAGCATCTGAAGCTATAGTGGAATACGATACAGCTACGATGGCCACAACTTCAGATAAGTCTATCCATTTTAAAATTTACGATTCTACCGTATCATCAGAACCGAATTTCGATTCAACATCGATGAAAGTACATGAAATGACATCGAATACTGTTAAATCTATGGATGTTACGACTTTAGATAATTTGGTATCAGGAACTAATACATCAAGTACAGCTAAAAACGCAAAACTAACATCTATTACTAATGCAAGTTCAACAACTAGTACTGCGTGGACCCCTACGAGAATACCCCCACATCGATTTCCTTCTAGGCATATTGGTAAACGGACTGGTAGATATAAACCTATGAACCGATATCACTTCACTACGTCTCCAGAAAATCGAAATTGTAAGTCTAATTACAAAATATTTTAATTATTATTGCGAGTCGCGATTGTAAAACTTTTCTAGTTGTTCGTAATTCTTTTCCATATTTTAGGCCGTAAAGTTGGTAGCATTACAGTTTGTACTGATAAACTCAAGTCTGATATTGAAGATATAAAATATGTGGAGGCGTAGATTCTCTTTCCTGGGCAACGATCAATGCTCTGATAATAACTTTGTCAAAAAATGCTCATATTTTTCGAATACATATCAATGAAGTCATTTGAATTCATTAACATCAATGATGAAGATATTTATCACTACTTTTATATCTAATTGTTGATCTTTCATTGTTATTTGTTATTTACTAGTAAAGAGTATTAAAAATTTGTATCATCTGTCTTATGTATTTTCCTAATAAAATATATATTGTTTTAAATTACCATGAAATCATGATCAATGCTGACTGTTGATCTATTAACATTTTTTTTAATTCACAATAATTATTATCCAACGATATTCATCAAACTCCTTACTTTGTTCAAAAATACATTTACTCATGATGCTAATTATTTTTTGTGTATTTAATCATTTTCTCCGTGTATTAATAATGCAATAAATAATAAAAAAACATTATAATATGATTATGCAATAACAATATCTTCGAACGCAAAATTGAGTATCAAATGATATGTATGAAATTGCTATTTCAAGAGAGCCGTCGTATGGACCTTTTCGACATTAAAGTAGGCGCGGCCCTGGTGGGGTGAGCGTGCGCGAGAGAACTGGGGTGGCGTTTCTCCGCTTTCGCTTTCTCTCCCTCCTAATACCCTTGCTTTACGGAGCTGCGACGCATGGATGGACGATCAACAGCCGCATTCCCCGTTCATCAGCCGAGTATGCGCGTTTTGCTATAAGGCGAAGTGTAGTATTCTTAGTTGACAAGTATTATAATTCATTTATTGGTGTAAAGTTTATGCTATCTTGTGTAAAAAAGGAATGTTTATTCGTATGAATCGTGGTATAAATATTTTTATCACTTTTTGTTTGACATTCTAGAAACACGGCTGAAGACTTTTAAAACATTCTTGTAGTATCATTCTTGAATGAAGTAATAACAAGTGCGCACCACGCAGAAGAAAAGAAAAATACGAAGGCTAGTAGAAGGTCGACTAACGCCGGATCAGCGACCACCTGTAGTTTCGTCCACCCCTAAATACAATTTCAACTAAGAGACTCACTCTCTCACACATATCGTAACGTGAAGCATTTTAATAGTTGTTCATAAGTATAATCTTCATCTTACGAGGGACAAAAGCATTTCCACGAAAATGAAGACTTCATCGTTCTCTATTCGAGTTATGCGACGGGTAAGTATTGTATTAAAACTTAATATCATTTATATATAATAAGTCGCTCATAACGTAAAACATTTATTCTGATGGAAATTTTTTAATCATCAACTTTTACAATGATATATAACCACAATCAAAGATTTATTAATCTGTTACAGAGTGATTAGCTATATTAATTTATATTCAAACTATGAAAGATTAAAATGCTGATAATTTATAACACCTATAATTTTATTTTATTTCCAACTCAATTTGACATTACGGAGTTTGTAAATTAGCGGGTGAATTGTCATATTTATTTTTGTAGTAGTCATAGAAAATTTTTCACATCATAAAAGGTACACTTTGTATGCATTATTGCATTATATTGGGTATGCAATGTGCAAAGTATTGGTAACAAACTATAACTTGTACGTTAAGCATTTTAATCATAAAATGTCAAAAAATTAATAAACAAGTGCAGTACATATTATATACATATGCATATAAAATGTAAAAATAGATCAGTTAAAAAAAAAGTTATCCGTACCCGATATCAGTACTGTTTATACAGTAGTAAATAGATTCGTTATAAACAATATATTTCTAACAATAAACGATCCAAACTGTAAGCTCATTCAAAATGTAAATAAAATATCCATTAAAATTAGCTGTGTGAGTCAATAGTTAATAAAATAGGTAAAACCTTCATTGACATTTATGATTCCTTAAAATTTATAATTTATAATTTATTCGTACAGCAACACGAAACTTTTATATTTTACTATTCCTCCTAAAGTGAATAATTGTTTATCTTTGATGGTATTGGAAAATAGTTTAGATGAAAAAAAACATTTAATTATCTCAGCTGATGACTTAGTCGATTTTTTGAAAGTTTTTAATGGATTCATATTATTGGAGTTGTTGAAGCTCACCATCAAGCTCACGAAGAATTTTTTAGCTTTGACTTCTATTCAACTAACATAGCTCTATTGGATCTTTTTTCAAATTCATATGCATAAATAATACATATTTTACGATGTAATTTTGTCTCGTGTGATTTGGGGTCACTCTTATTAATACATAAATAAAATCAAAAATTAAAAATAAAATAAAAATTAATAATAAATAATAAATAATAATTAATTTCAAACAATCAACGCCCTATCAGTAAGTCAGTTTTACTATAAAAAGTATTCGTCTTTAAAAATTGATTTTTTCTTAAACCTCCGGAAATTTTTTTGTTTGTTTAAGAAATGTAATTTATAGTTTTATTATTGAGAGAACATCAGTACCAAAAAAAAAAAAAAGAAAACTTTCAAACAATTATAGATGATATGGAAAAATGTGTGTGTGAATATACATATGTCAAGAAAAAAAATTTCAATTTGAACCTGGAGCATTAGTATCACCTTCGAACAAGTTTAAAATTATTATCTGTTTTCTTTGGTCAAAGTGAGAAATTATTATAAAATTTCAAAGAAAACGTTTGACCTTTTAAGTATCTTTTTACCCTGCTTTTCTCGTTGGAATAAATCAATACTCTAATCACTGTCACACACAAAATTTCATAGCAGTCTCGCATCAGACAAGAATATTTTATTTACGCTCCACACACAAAATTAACCCTTGACCTGTGTTACAAAGAAGAAGCGTGAAATTGGAGAGCTTGCAATTCCTTGACCACTAATTGCGCCGTGTTCACGTACAGGCGTTTCAAGGCCCATGTGGTGGTGACACGAGGGTACAAGCGTGTCACCTCACGCTTAGTGCAGCCAAACAGGAGGATACACGAGTGTATAAGCGCACATGAGACAGACTCGGATGTGCGAACGAGATATGCACGATGGAGCCGCGTAAATCGCGATCACGCACGTACGATCCTTTATGTATGCATGTATGCTATATGTACTATCAATGAACCAAGGTCTTTTTGTTTAGGATCAGCGGTATGATCACAAAAAAAAAAATTGTTTCATGACATATTTTTATTTAGAGAGCGGTAGGGATACATTCGTGGTAAATAAATCAAATAAATAAATGGTGGATGGAAAGTAGAATAATAGTTTCAGTCATACACATTTTGTGTTTCAAGTACTTACGTTACATGATTCTTTATTTTAAATTACATGCGTTATCTTGTTTTTGCTAAAGTATATTTGTTCACTACGATCGAAATCTTTCCGAAGCGCGCTTTATAATTTATAAGAAACAAATCTGATTATTGAATTTTGGGTTGACGCAGTACCAATTACAAATCGTTACTTAACAAAAACATAGTATAAAACATGAGGCGATGTGATATCTTAATAAAGTAAACCAAGTACATCAGAAGGATTTTAATGTTTGGTAAATAAATATGTATATCTTCATGAAATTTAATAACAAAAATATAAAATTATGCGTAAAAAATTTAATTTGCTGAAAAAAAAGTTATTCATGAAATTTAGCATCTTATACGCAAATATTATTTCGATGATAGAAAAATTCGATTAAAATGTGTTTGGAATCGTTGTTAGCAAATTGTCATAACTTCGTTGGAGTTAAACCTTAAAATACGAACATATTTTTTGAACTTTACTCGTATTATTTAAGCACGTGCAGAAAAATAATTTGATGATCGATAATTTAATTTCTGTCAGTCCAGACATCGATTAGTATGCTAAAAATATACACAGAATAAAGTTATGAACTGCTGAAAAAATTTGAGCTCAGTTCGAGCAATGCATTAATATTTTTTGTTTAACAATAATCCAAACCAAAGAAAAAAGTTCGAGTTTACGGTAGAGGGAAATATTACTTTTAGGAACTAAATTCTTTATTAATAAATAAACTTATCATATGATTATTTTTCTTTCACAGATGATTCATGTCATCACCTTGAACTAAAACAAACATAGTTTGTAAACTCCTAATCTACCGATCGGTCCATTTCCCCTAAAAATTATTTACTGAACATATCCAATAAATGTATATAGTTCTGGTTAAAGTTTTAGTCTACTTTAAGAGAAAATTCATCTTTATACAAATGTATGTACTGAGTACACATGCCAAATTAGCTTATTTACGTGAAGTCGTACAAAGTAAGACACAAAACAAGTGTAGAGAGAAATTCTCCCTTTAGGGAAGTTTAAATTAACACGAAGACCACGCTCTACTTCGCGCTTCAGTAGCTCCCCGTTGGCTATACACAACTTTATGCGCAGTTTACGAAAATCGAAAAACTTAGTTTCTTCTATGAAAAATAATTTTCATAGACGTGTATGAAGATAAAGCAAAACCTTGTTTTGTAAAAAAAAGCTTCATTGTCCATGCTCTGTTAGTAATAATTATCCAGGGAATCATAGCGAAGGTCAGACTAATAAGATAACAAAATGGTCGAATAAGTATGATAGAGACGTTTAGAGCAAAGAAATTGAAAAGTGAAAAGGAAAAAGCTGGTGGGTTGAATTAAATTTATCGATTCTCCAAGAACTGGCGATGAGACAAAAGGAAAAAAAAAAAACAAAAGGGATTCATGATACTCTGGTAGTGCTTTGAAATTAAATTTCTGTTTCGCGTCGGGTGAGACTTCGTTAGCGCAATGAGGCATTGATTGATGCATTTATGCAAAATAAATGAGTTTATCTGACGAAATACCGTCACTGATTAACTCTTTTATGCACGAAATTTCCTTGCTTCATGGATTTTGACGTTATTTGTACTTTGGAAACATTTTTCGTCAAGGTTTTTCTCTACATCACCAATTTACTTTCCAAAACAAATCTTTACAATTATTTTGAAATTTTGAAAATCCATCATCTTTTGCATAAAAATTTCTAGACAGCGATTTTTTGAATAGTCCTACCATGAAGAAGATCATACTCGTAATTGAAATAGCTCTTTTGATACTATGAACAAGAAAAATTTTGTGAAATCTCAAGCATCTCTCAATTCGCATAGAAGTTGGATGAAATGAAAAAGAAAGGCCAAGATGAATGAGTTTGCAATAAAATGGAAAGGCATTTGTCACCCCGGCAACATTGACTATAGACAGCGCACTACGCGTGACGCAGTTCTGTTCGACTGCAGCATCGGGGATGGAATTTCTCAAAGTCCAACACCACGACGTGAATGGTGATCGAGATTGACTCCTTCAGGACCAGATCGAGACCTCCAGGCCTCTGTTACTGTACAATTCCTCTGCCGGCTGAGCGCGCTTCCTATTGTTAACGTCACGAGCTCAGAAAGCAATACCTACGAGCGCAGGTAGGGACGTAAAGCGCAAATACGTGTTCTGACAATATGTACCAGCGAAAATGCGAAATTTCATTCATCTTAGTTGTCGGTTTCACTGTGGTTTCCAAATCGATGGAAGTCTGTCGATACCTTTTTAACTTGGAAAATACGTTGTTGGGATTTACAGTCTAATAATGTGCTGCTATGATTGTAAATGTATTGTTAGTATTTTGAAGATATCTTCCTTAGTTTCTTTGGATTTCAAATAATTATATTACCCTCAATAAGTTACAGACCTACTATTGATTATCGTAGATATGAAAAAATAATTGAAAAAACAATTAGGTTGTGTAACAATGTTCATATTTCATCAATCATTCATCCATTTCAATTCGGATATTTTTTTAAGAGACATTTCAATGCTCCTGTACAAACACATTTTTTTTCTGCACTCTTTCGTGAACAAAAATTATCAAGTATCAACAATACCATGAAAAGCTTTGCTCTTTTATATAAAATAACTAGTTTTGCTTCCTCATAGAGGAAGCTTTGTATCGGTAAAAAAATTTTTTTTGCAGAAATATGTTAGAAATGTTTTATATAGTGTCTAGAATGAAAAAATACTATTTTTAGAAAAAGTCTGTCTGTGTGTGTGTGTGTGTGTGTGTGTGTGTAATCAGTCATATCTCAGGAACTCAACGGTAGATTTAAATGATTCTGGGCTTAAAATTTTTGTTTTCTTATCCTTACAGTGGCTCAGAAAATAAATTTAAGTGTTTTACCTTATCAAGGTTTTTGTAACGATTTTTATGGTAAAAAAATAGGTTTTTTACTTATTTAAGGACGAAAGAAATTAAATTTGAATTTCTAAATCAAAAAATCGGATAGAGCTTTAAAATAGCCCCATTTTTGATTTTTAATTATTTTGATAAAATATTTTGTTTAGTTTTTATTTAAAAAATACTGAGGTTTTTGTGCAAAATTTCTTATATCTTAAAAAACTTTCGAGTGATTTCGATGATTCAAGGCTTTAAATATTTGTTTTTATATCCTTGCATTAATTAAAAAACAAAAATTCAAGTTTTATACCTCATTAAGGTTGTTATAACAATATTTTATGTTCAAAAAGCGGTTTCTTGCTACTTATAGTGTAAAACAATTAAAAATCGATTGATTTAATAGTTGTATCTCATAAAGAATTAAAACAGCTTCATTTGAATTTAAAAATTTTCTTGTTTACTTTATGCCTTTTTTTTTAAGAAACTGTACAATTTTTTTTTTGAATTAGTCATATCTCTGAAACCCTCTTAACGATTTTCATGATCTAGGGCTCCAAATGTTTCTTTTCATATCCTTATGCAGTTTCACAAAAAGATTTGACGTTTTATACCTCATTAAAGTTGTTATAACAATTTTTAATGCTAGAAAAACGTTTTATGCTGTTTTTGAAGTGAAAAAATTTAAATTTGATTTCATCATCGTTATATTCTATAGATAATTCAATAGCTTTATATTATTCAATAATATTTTAACTACATGATTATTATATCATGTACATCAATTTTAGTAATAATTTCTGATTGTTTAGTCAATTCATATCATAGAGCATGAAAATAGCATTTCTCCACATTTTAAATTATTCTAATGTTTAATATAATTTTTTTAAGTACAATGATTGCAAAATAATTTTGTTGAGGAAGCTTTGTGCTGATTTATTGGCAGCGGTTTTAATTTCAACATAATTTATTTTGAAAGCAAGTATTTATGCTCTTACTTACACCGATTGATTAGGGTTGTTGCAGGTATATTAAAAAAAATAAAATATCGTATTTCCTCGCAAAACGTATGTTGCGAAGAGCACACCACAGCAACGAATCAATCATAACTAAGTCTTTCGAGAAAAAGCTCTTGCTGGGAAGCAGAATAACACAAGGCTCTCGAAGCGACCAGCCGCCTGAGGGGAGGAAAAAGTCTAATGAAACTATCTCCGTTTAGCCAGAAAACCTCATTTCACGAGCCGAGTCAGAGCCTGCCTTTTGATTTTCTTTGTTCTTCCTCTTCGTGTTTTTCTTCTTTTTACGTACTGTTCCACAGAATTACTTAATTCGGGGAACCTTTGCCTACCGGACGCGTGCAAACACACTGGCGTGGGTGTCACGTGTTTACTTCATCCGCATCTCCTTATTTCTCTCTGAGAGGAGAGCTCTTGGAAAATTCAGCAACAAGACCACAAGAAACCTTTGCCTGTCTGTCCGCCTGTCGTATTATGCCCACGGTCAGCTAGGTACTACTTTCTCGATTTTTTATTTTTTATTTTTGAACGATTTGTAAACTCTTGAATAAGCCCAAACTAATACTAGTTCCAAATAAATTCATTTTAACATCCTTGCACGCAAAATAATCTTCAATTTGACTCCTCACTAAAGTTACAAATCATACCAATGATCATAATTCCGATTCAAACTTGCAGGAAAGAAAAGAAGAAAGTTCCAGCCAAATTGAAAAGATAAAAATAATATTTGGAATATGTTTTCCCGTACACAAAAAATGGAAAAACATCTTCTTCCTCGAAAATCTATTCCCAGCCAAATGTCTCAGCAAACTCCAAGAGTTGCTTCAATTTTTTTCTGAAAGATTTCCCCGTCGTACACGTCAAGCCTAGCCAGACTATTATATAATACTCAGTAAGTACATAATCCAAGATCCAAAAACCAAAGGACGTAAGATCGCCTTCCATTACCAAAGTGCGGCACGTACGACATACGCAGACGTGACCCTGATACCTCCAAGATCGGAGAGCACATCAGGCATTCCAAGATTCCCCCCAAGACGATATCGGTCCAAAGTAAGAAGCGTCGAGCTCGTACGTCCAGCATACGATACAAGGGCTGGACGCCCCTGCTAACTTGTAATTTACGATTCACCCTCCTCTGCTCGGTTTGTGAGCTCACTACTAACGATCAGCCTTTTCTTGAAGCCCCTTTCCTGGAGTCAGTTTTCAAATCGAGCCGTATCTTTCGATATCCGTATATCTTACGAGTTATTTTTTCTCCAAATAAGTTCGTAACTTAAATGCTGAAAAAATCATTAAGACTCTTGGACTAATTATAGATTTGTAGTGCTGAGAAATATTACCTTAGAAAAACGTTCATCATTCTCATGGTGTATTTTTTTAATAATTTAATACTCTTTGAGAAAATGTTGTAAAAGGTGACCTGTAAAATATCTCTTTCCTTCCATTATATACTAAAAATTTTATTACGACATAAATTCCAGAACACTGTCCCAGTTACAACCATAAAAAAAGTCCTTTGAACGAAAACGTGATTCAAGAAATATTATACCTGGATAATAAAAAACTCTCGGAGAATTCCTACCAGTAACAAGAAAAATAACCCGTAGCCCAATGAACAATAAAAAATGGTCGAACAAAGGGCCTCTTTCAGTGCTCTCGTAATATTTATCATCTCATCACGCACTTAACAAAGAACCCCAACTAACCTCAGGCTGCGAAGTATATAATGCCTTAATCAGCGACAGTTAACGTCGTCTACTTCCTCCCCCGAGTTGCCATATCAATTTTTCATCTCTTCTTCTCTGAGACTCCTCGAGCCATTGCTATCACACGGCGGATAATGAAAGAATTGAGTACTTAATTCGCAGGAGGGATCGTCGAGCGCGGTGGAGGGATCGGGCGAGTTGGCGGTGATGAAGAAAATTCAATGATGATCTTCGAGGTGCTTAAAAACAACGAGACTCCTCGAGAAGGCCTTGGTTAGGGTTTATTATTACTTGCCTCCCCTCGAACCCCTGCAATCAATTTTTATTCTTGAAACTTGCTATCTTCGGTCGAAAAATGGGGACGGGGAGGATCACTTTTTTTCGATATCCAGTCCACAATACAGTTTTCAGCTTTTGTATCGAAAGAGCGTATTTTCATTTGTACTCGCCATTCCGTTCAATTTGAAGGTTTGTACCGTAACCGTGTGGTGGTACAGTTAAATCGTAATAAAAGAGATAAAGCCCCTTGGGATGAAGCAATTATACCGCTGCAGTTGTTAATTCTCATCAACGATGAATCGAATGAGATATGCGTGGGATTCTGCGATTTGTTAATATACGAGTTAACCCGGCAAAATGAAAATTATTTTCACTACATACTTTAGAGTTGTTTCAGTGCCCAACTAGCCTAATGAGAACGAACGGATCTCTCGAGAGTTCACCACCGTATTTCTAAATCTCACAGTAATCCATCTTAATTAAAAACGCAGCATCAAAGAACAGTTTTTATCGGCTGAAAGAACAAAGATTCCATGGAACGAGATTACATCGGGTAACAGCAAATTACCGCAACTATGAAAAACCACACTGGCATCACATCATCCCCTTGCGTACGTAATATAGAAAAATAATAATTACCAACAGCCCGGACATAATAGTTAATTAGTTCCACACCTTGGACGCAGGAGAGAAAAACGTACCTCTCAACCCCGTTCAAACAGGACACACGGTTCCGTATACCCTTCGACCTCTGCGTAGTCGCCGTCGTCGCTGACCAACGCCCCGAAAGTCAAGAGGAATTACAGAAACCCTTCTCTCCCCCTTTCGAGAAACAGCACGTGCTGGAAGAAAGATGCGTAGCGCCAGCCCAGCGAAATAAGTTTCTCAGGGCGAGAGGGGGGGGGAGGGCACGCGCGGGCACGCACACGCGAGCACACCCTTGGTCGCCCTTGGCAACGGAGGGAGTTTGTCCTCTCCTCTGGCTCTTTCTCCGTGCTGTTCTCACATTCTACAAGTGTGTGCGTACTTGCGGAGG
>JAPYYV010010398.1:0-22035 GCA_030522625.1 Copidosoma aretas
ACTTGGGCATCGGCAGGATTTTCAAATACAGCAGTGTTTTATGCTACTCGAGACAAAAAGTTGCAAAAGCGTGGGGTATTTTGTCTCGCGGCTTTTCGCGTGGATTCGAGTGATGCGTTTTTTCTTTGGTCCGCGCTGTATTTGGACGGTGAGCTGAATTTCCGCAGCTCTTTACAGCTCGTTGCGTTCGTGAGGGAGCGTATCCCGGGGAATTTCGGGGCGAGCTCGTTAGCGGATTTTAATGGATTGACGGGCGCGTAAATGGTCTTTCGCGCTTCATACGTGAAGAGTTGTCGGATGCGTTTCCCGGGGGCTCGAGAGGGGAGGTGGAGATCGGATTCGAGATTAATTTAACGGGTTTTTTAGTGTCGAGTGTTAACTTTTTTTTTTTTCAACCGGGACTCTGTGTAAATTTTGTATGAGCTGAAAAATATGATTCCCACGCATTCTCAGTGTTTCAAGGATGCTGGTTGGAAGGGAGGTGCTTACCGTTGATAATTTTCAGTAACAAATTGAAATGAAAGGCAGAAAAACAATTTGCGGAAGCGGTTTTATGGTTCTCTCGAGTTCGCACAGTAAATAGTATATTTCCAATTAAAGTTGTGACAATGTTTTTGTGATTGCAAACTTGTTAAAGAAATGACGTGTTTCAATATTACTTTGTTGTACCGAGTAATACTGAAAATGATGATACAAAGGTTCTCGTAATATAACATTTCCTGGAAAATATAAAAATTGTACTTTATCAGTGACACGACGTTAATTAAATTTTCGCGCTCCGGAAAACTGTATTCAGGTTGGATAATTCACTCGCAGAGTGGTAATTAAAATTGAATGGCCGCGTTGACACTTTGAAAAAAAATATCGATCTCAGTTGCAATATCGATTTCAAGCACCCGACAGACGGTAAAGAACATATTTTTCCTCGATTGAGAAAAAAAACGGTCAATCAACCGTAAATGGCCCGAATCGCCTTCCAAGGAAAATTCACACGCATCGTAAACCTCGGCACCGATCAATAAACAGTAATAAGACAGTCCATCATGTATCCTCCAGCGACACCTTGAGAACACGCTAGCATAAAAAAAATGTACAAAATCAACGTGGAGAGAAAAAACGGTACATGCATCACGATCCAATCGCCAACTAAATAAACGAGCTCCCTGGCAACGTACAGTAGCAGCACCGACGGGAACTGGTCGGCCGACTAATTAACACCAGCCTCACTTTCTTATACCTCCCGTGCATCGGCGGATCAGCTACTGCATCACCGATACACTCTCTCGCGTCAGCCTAGCGGTATAAATAGAAGAAGAAAAAACGAAAACAAACGCTCGTACGGATTTACTTTCAAAAGTACGGCTGCTGGGCGCTGATTTCATCGCTCATCGCGCATCGCCGATATTTATGCGCGAGTATGCACTACTGCACGCGCCAAAAACAGTCGTGGTCAGCCCCACCGGGTCGGATTAACGAACGACGCCTCGGTCATGCTCCGCTAATGCGGAAACTCCACTCGCATTGGCCGCGCAGGATTTCAGCGAGCAGCCGGCTGCAACGCCGAGCTGTTACCGCTGATGCTTGTCGTCGTCGCTGTACAGCGATGGATGCGGCGCAGAGCTACGTCTGTTCGTTACGATCGCGTTGGCCGGATGAGCAGTCGGTCATTGTGTTCGACGATTGAGCAATGAGCGCGGGCGGGTAATAAACCGGCCTGACCTTCGCCCGTTTATTGTTGCAAAAAGCGCCTGATGGGATGTTAATGATCGATCGAGGCTGCGGGTAGTTTTTATGGCTCCGCCTTTCGGTTCTCCGTTGCGCAAGGCCGGCTCTCTTCGCGAGCGCCGGGACGCTGCAGCCAATGTTGCAAATGGCTCGATTGAATCGAGCATCTGCCTGCCGGCCTAAGGGGGGGGGGGGGGGGGGGGTTGCAGGCATCGAACGTGCGCGATGCGTTTTTCACTTTGCCGGGAACGAGATCGAGCCGCGCGTCGGACAAGTTTCGCGTGTGCGATTGCTCAATGATTACATTTATAATATTTAGCGAAAGCCGTTTGCGGCAACTCGGGCACTACTTACGCACGGTGATAGATAAGCAGCGAGTTTTTAGTGGACGAAAAAGTCATGTGGAAATTTCGGTTGATTTTATCACTGGATATTTATCAAAAGTTTCGGTTGCGACACGAGTCATGAATTTTTCATAAACTCGGAAACTCGTGTTAGGTAAGAATTTTGAAAGTCACACTGTCATGATACTTTTTACACGCGTCTTTCAATCGCAAGCGTGTCCATCGACTGATTAATATTTAATTACGATTCAAAGATTTACTTTTTGGATTTAATTTTCACATGGACATGGGATATGGATGATAATGATTCTACATCTGCGCATTAACGTTTCAAACTATAAAGGACGCACGCGCTATACACGAATCGCGGCAAAAGATCGAGAATTCTGTTGAAAATAATAAATATAATAAAAAACCAATACCTGACTGATTTTAAATAAGTTGTGAGCCATTTTCAGGGCACAGTGTTCAAAGTTGAGAAATAATGGTGTGACAGGAAAAGTAATCGCTGATGGAAAAAATTCATGACACATACAGAAACAAACGCTCATCTATTGCTTCCTCATAGAGAGAGCTTTGTATCGGTAAAAAAAAATTTTCTAGAAATCATTAGAAATGTTTTATATAGTGTCTAGAATGAAAAAATACCATTATTAGAAGAAGTATGTCTGTCTGTCTGTGTGTGTGTGTGTGAGTGTGTGTATGTAATCAGTCATATCTCAGGAACCCAAAGATAGATTTTAATGATGCTGGGCTTAAAATTTGTGTTTTTTCGTCCTAATGGTGGTTCGAGAAAAAATTGAAGTTTTATACCTTATTAAGGTTTTTATAACGATTTTTATAGTAAAAAAACAGGTTTTTTACTTCTTTAAGGGTGAAAAAACTTTTATTCAAATTTTTAAATAGTAACATCCTATAGAGCTTCAAATTAGCTCTATTTTACATTTTGAATCGTTTTGATGAAATAATTAGTTTAGTTTTTATTTAAAAAATACTAAGATTTTTGTAAAAAATCCTTATCTTTAAAACTTTTCGAGTTTTTTCGATGATTGGAGGCTTAAAACGTTTATTTTCATATCCTTGTATTGATTAAAAAACAAAAATTCAAGTTTTATACCTTATTAAGGTTGTTGTAACGATTTTTTATGACAAAAAATCGGTTTCTTACTACGTTTAGGGTAAAACAATTAAAAATCGATTGCTTTTAATAGTTCTATCTCATAAAGCATCAAAACAGCTTCATTTAAGGTAAAAAAATTTTTTTTACTCCATGCCTTTTTTTTATTGAAGAAAATCTACAATTTTTTTTCTTGAATAAGTCATACCTCAGAAACCCTCCAAATGATTTTTATTATCTAGGGCTCCAAATGTTTCTTTTTATCCTTATATAGGTTCACCAAAAGATTTGACGTTTTATACCCCATCAAGGTTGTTACAACAACTTTTAATGCTAAAAAAACAGTTAATACTGTTTTTGGAGTAAAAAAATTTAAATTTTATTTCATCATAGTTATATTCTACGGATAATTAAATAGCTTTATATAATTCAATAATATTTTAACTGCAAGATAATTACATTACGTATATCAATTTCAGTACTAAGTTCTAATTATTTGTTCAATTGTTTTTAATTTAAAAAAATTTTAACAATATTATTTGTACTATATGGGTAAAAATGATAATGTTATTTTCGAAATAATTCCACATCATAGAGCATAAAAATAGCTTCCTTCCACATTTCAAATCATTCTAATGTTCGATTTGATATTTTTCAAATCGAGCCAACGTCTGTTTGCAACCTATACCGAAACATCAAGCCCCCAAGAACTGCGTCGCGGCCGCTCTGAGCGCAAACAATCCCCGATCCCGCGGAATCCCAGGACGATCGGTCAAAGTCCCGATGCAACGATAACCACCCGGCCAACCTTGCGCACAAATGGCCACCTTTTGCCCCCTAATGACCACAACTAGCGCAACAACAGCCGTAAGCGAGGGCCGGCGCGAAAAGCAGCTTGCGGCGACCTCAACAGCCGAAACTTCCATCCGCACGCGCGGGCGCGAGGTGCGGATAACGGCCCGATGCTCCGTTTGCGCGTTTGCCCCGGGAAACACGCTGCGCCGCTACTGCCGCGTATACCGCGCGTTGATGGATCCCCGTGAGTATACCTTCTTGGGCCATGGTAACGATTTCGAGCACGATCGAGTGCTAATCTCTCCTCGTTGGAAACTGTTGGCTCTGAGTGTGCTCGACCTCATGACGCGGTCTCCTCGTGTTCCGAAACCACGTGTACTCGGTATCGCGTTGCGATGAAACAATGTCGTCGGGGTGGACTGGAATTTAAAAAAACGCGCCGCCTCGCCGTGAAACCGCAGCACCCGAAATCTCTCGTCGGGGGGACAGCGTCTCGAACGACCGATTTTTCCCCCGGGGCCGGGCACGACCATCCCAAAGAATATCGATCTACCTTGTCTCTCCACCCGAGCCTCCCCGCCCCGGGCGACGAGCCTTTCCAAAACCGCACGAGTACACCGCCCGACGGACGATCCGCAGGTGGCACAGCCGGGGCCGTGGTCGCGTCGCGGCTGAGCGAGGTGCCCGAGTGGAGGGTGCTGCTGATCGAGGCCGGGCCGGACGAGCCGCCGGGGGCCGACGTGCCGAGCATGGTGGCGATGTTCCTGGGCACGGAGATAGACTGGCAGTACCGCACGTCGAACGAGCCCACGGCCTGCCTGTCGACGGGCGGCTCGTGCAGCTGGCCCCGGGGCAAGAACCTCGGCGGCAGCAGCTCGCACAACGGCATGATGTACGTCAGGGGCCACGCCAGGGATTACGACGACTGGGCGGCCCTCGGCAACCCCGGCTGGAGCTGGAAGGAGGTGAGCGGGGGGGCGGGGGCAAGCTAAGAGGATTAGGGAGGCTCTTGCCGTTTGAGCTCCACGCGCCGCGGCACCTGGTATATACTTTGGACTCCCTCCGCGCTTGCTTGATTCGCTCGGACTGGGGAGGGGGGGGGGCTCTCTCGGCTATTGGATTGGTTTTTTCCTTCCGGCCTTTTTTTTCACCCCCGATTAATTAATCCGAGGAAGATGGAGGGGAGGCTTTTTTTTTTAATTGACTTTCTGTACGGGAAAGGTGACTGCGGCTGATAATTAGATCGGAGGCACAAGAAATCCGGGGAAGTATTTAACGACGGGGAATTCTTTTTTTTTCTTCTTGGAAATCACCTTTTGTCGCAGAGGACAGGTGTTACGGTAACTTTAGCGTCGTATTATCGAACAAATCATACGAATGTACAAAGTTAAATAATTACAGTGACGATGGGCTGGAAATGTATCTCGGATGTCAAATCGTGCAGAAGCTTTCATGATTCATCAATGAGATGATGAAATGTATATTACATTTGAAAAGCGCTATGGTTTTTGAGGCTCCATCGATTCATACCCAAAGAGCTTTTTTGATTCAGACCAAAGTAACTGACGCGAGAGCATTATACCTTTGCAGAGAACGATACCTAAATTGTGATATTTATTAAGAGCAGGAAAACATTCCTTCGAATATCGTGTTATCTCATTCCGTGGAAGCCTTAATAGAGACAAATTACTTCCGTCGGTAAAAATCCAATCGCAGTGCTGGAACGCAATATTTTGAGCACTCCAAAACAACATTGCAACTAACTCTGACCACGTTTGGACGCAAAACAGTAAAACATTGTAGGGAAGCGTTTAAAAGCAAATTAAAGTACAAAACAATACTTATATATTAGACGCTATGAATAGTTTTCAGCTCACAGACTGATTGATGACCAATGTTTGAATAATGTTTTCAAGATTCGCGCGCGTCACTATTCAAAACTCCCAGCTCGGTAAATACGTAAAAACGAGAATACAAAAACAGTTTGGCTATCGGCAAAAAACATGTCTATTTCCAATGAGGAAAAATTATTTCGGAGAAGGAACTCGGCTATTTCCTTATCGCTTTCCATCCTATACGTACAACCCAAATCCAAAACCATGCAAACTTTTTTTCCCAGGTACTCCCCTACTTCCTCTGCTCGGAGAACAACACGGAGTTACCGCGAGTCGGCCGAAAGTACCACGCCCAAGGCGGGCCCCTGAACGTCGAGCGCTTCCCCTGGCAGCCGGCCCTCACGGCGGACATCCTCTACGCGGCCGCCGAGCTCGGCTACCCGATCAGCGAGGATCTGAACGGCGACCGGATAGTCGGCTTCACCGTGGCCCAGATGACCAGCCGCAACGGCGTGAGGGCCAGCAGCGCCTCGGCTTTTATCCGGCCCGCGCGGCTGAGGGCCAATTTTCACGTGCTCCTCAACGCTACGGCCACGAGGGTCATTGTTGAGAATCAGCGAGCCGTCGGGGTGCAGTACTTCAAGAACGGCGAGTTTCAGGTCGCCAGAGCCACGAGGTACGATAAAGTTGGGTTTCCATGAAATTCGGCACAGTCGACGACGAGTCGGGCCGCGAGAGTCTTTTTCTCGGGCCTGATGTCTCATTCCTGCATATTTGAGCATTTGTGAGGGGCAGTTTGCGTTTTACGACGCACAACTCCGTTAAGTGCAGCAACAGAGATTTGTATTGCGTTCAATTACGGGTCTACCGACTCGACTATGGCAGGATGACGGTCGGTAGAGTCGTCGCGCTGTAATCAATTACTGTTTCAATTGATCCTCGAAAACTCCATGACACAGAGAGATCGTGGTCTCGGGCGGAGCCGTTGGCTCGCCCCACCTGCTGCTACTGTCCGGCATCGGGCCCAAGGAGCACCTGCGCGAGAAAAACGTGAACGTCGTCAAGGACCTGCCGGGCGTCGGCCAAAACCTCCAGAACCACGTGTCCTACACCGTGTCGTTCACCATAAACGAGCCGAACGTGTACGACCTCAACTGGGCCGTGGCGACCGAGTACATAGCCTTCCAGCGGGGCCCCATGACCTCGACCGGTCTGTCGCAGATCACGGGCGTCCTGCCCTCCAGTTTCACCACCCCCGATCATCCCGACCTTCAGCTCTACTTTGGGGGCTATCAGGCGGCCTGCGCAACGACGGGCGAAGTTGGGGCTCTGCTCGACAACAACAGGCGCAGCATCAGCATCTCGCCGACGAACTTGCATCCGAGGAGTCGGGGTGAGGCTCTGTCGTTATAAGTTTTAAGAACAATTAGACAATGCATATTTATTGCATCTTGGGGAAGACTCAAAAAGCCATCGAAAAATAGCACCGTACGCCCTTTTGTCCAAGTTTTTCGTAGTTGCATTAGAAATTACTTTGGATTCCAGGTACACTTCGACTAGCCACTAACAATCCATTCGTGTATCCAATAATCACCCAAAACTACCTCAGTCACCCGATAGACATAGCCGTTTTGGTCCAAGGAATACAAGTGGCGCTTGCCTTGGCCAACACGACAGTACTCAGGCGATACAATATATCACTCGCGAACCCACTTATTCCCGCTTGTTCACGCTATCCATATGCAAGCAACGAGTACTGGAGCTGTGCCGTTATGCAAGATACGGGCCCTGAAAATCACCAGGCGGGCTCCTGCAAAATGGGACCACCTACGGACTCATGGGCCGTCGTCGACCATGAACTGAGGGTCCATGGTGTCAAGGGCTTACGAGTGGCCGATACCTCCATTATGCCTAGGGTTAGTTCTT
This sequence comes from Copidosoma aretas, assembly GCA_030522625.1. Lineage (NCBI taxonomy): Eukaryota > Metazoa > Arthropoda > Insecta > Hymenoptera > Encyrtidae > Copidosoma > Copidosoma aretas. The sequence continues at coordinate 7,743 of JAPYYV010010398.1, forward strand.
TTTTTTCCAAAATTCGTGAGACACCAGTGTTTATACCAATGAAAAAACTTCATTTTTAACAAAATTTTGCTTATGGTGTTTTTATTGTTTGTTTGTAACAAAAATTTACTCGAAAAAAACATGCTATAAAACGATTGTATTAGGTTACATCTGGCAATACGGCAGCACCAGCGATGATGATTGGAGAAAGAGCTGCCGCTTTTATTAAGAAAGACTGGGGCACCAAGGCCACTCAGTGGTAATCAAATTCTGCTTCAAACCTATAAAACTTACTTTTTTTTTTTAAGGATCGTACTTTAATGAAAAATACGTTATTTTTACAGTTCCTACTTTTTGAAAGACAATTCGTTGGATCTTCTCCGGTGGGGAATCAAATATCTCAATTTAAACAAAGACATATGGTGATACTTGCTGATTTTTTAGCGACGACAACTTTGTAGATAAACGGAACGAGCCATCGCTGATATTGTTAAGATATAAAAAATAACCCAACCTTTTTTGCTCAAATACTAGACTAGTTAGCGGTTTTCACTGTGACATAAGTTCATTACGCTATACACACTCGAATGTTAAGTTTTGCACTATTATTCAAGTCATTTTTTAATATACTAAAAAAAGTAAGTATCTTAATGTCAGTTTTTGAATTCAAACTCTTTTTTCTACGTGAGCATAAATTTATCACATGTTCATAAAAAAATGTGTTCGTGTGCAATTCACAGGCATACGAGAAATTTGAAATTTGAATTAATAGTGAAAAACTTTGACAACAACTAGGATAATCAAGACTTGCTGCCATGTACAATCTTGCTTATAAATTTACTGATAAGATCGCAAAAGTATATTTAACCTGTAATTCATAAGACATCTATTCTGTAGTCGATAAGCTTTGACGTCACTCTTTAGTCATCACCACCGTCTATGTTTTTATATGAAACACATAAAAAAAAATAAAGTAATATTGTGTCACATGTATTTTACACCTGGCAATATATTTTTCTTACTTTCTCGTTTGATATCTTATATGTATATAAAAACACCGACGATATGGAATATTGGATGAAATTAAACCTATTGTTTTCTGGACAGTGTTTTTAGAAGTACCAGTTGACGACCTCTTTGCAAAAGTTATGAATAGTCGAGGTAATAGCAAAATAACAGGCATCAACACCTTTTTAATTTTATTAAATAGGTTTTACAACTTTTTAAACTAAAATGTAAGATGTAGGCAAACAATGTGAGGCAAAAGTATTTTTGATTTTTGGACATTCATATTTAATTTGTGTCTAGGAATCAATTTTAACCCTCCGCTTATTTCAAAACAAGATATTTGAAAAAAAATAGAAAAACATGTCTTTAAACCGTAAAACTTAGCTGTAAGTATTCAATAATTTTTAAGATCTTTTTGCAATGTTTTGTTAACCATTCTTTAAATATTTATTCTTTACATTAAAGATAATCGATACTCTGACAAGAGTCCTGTTGGCGCGTGCTTTTCTGAAAATAAGTGCAGTAAGTAGTCTTCAGTGAATACATGGCCCTGCCAATTACATTATCATACTTATAACCAGGACTCTATCAAAAAAATTTTGTTTTACTCAAGTTGTAATTAATTTTATTCAGAGAATGTAGCATTAGATCAGTATTTTCTATACATGTCAACATCAAATATTGCTAATCTCTTAATTTTAATTTTTTGTTAAGAATAAGACCAAAGTAAAGTCAGAGCTAATGAACTTTGATGATATACGATTCGTTGTAAAAGTTGTAAATAAATCAATTCTTTTTAGCAAATGTATTTATTCTTGCAGTTTTTCCTTAAAATCGAATGAAAATTCTAGACAGTTTCTTGATAAGAAGAAGACTGGTTAATTACTGCATTCATAAATTAGCATAGTTTTTCGACACTAAAAAACTGCTCAAGGTAACGTTTGCAGCAATCTATATGTGTGTATGTTATGACCTAAGCAATATGACAATATTAAAAAATGGGGGTTAACGGTGCTGATAAGTCACAATGCTTATAAAAGAAACTCAAACGCACACTTTACAGTTAGTTCACGGGTGGAAGCGTTAAACTTATTTACTCGATGTACTGGAAATCTCACTGACATGGTATGTGGATGGAAAGGTCTGAATAACAAAAAGTGATTTTATATTATCTCCCGAATGTTTTACTCCCTAGTCAGCATTGAGAGCGTTCGATTCATGCGGAGATCCATTCACCAATGCTCCCGTAATTAATAACGCATGCGGCCAACTTGTGTCGCAATGTACAATCTTTTTAACGCTGGTGAACACCATAATAGATAATAATGAACAAATAAGCCGACGTTCCGAGCGTGTAACTCCAATCGAAACCCCGAAATCTTTTTATGATTTCATTGTTATTGGTGGTGAGTTATATTGAATTTTTAATTTTTTAATCACTTAATTTTTAGCGTATTAATAAAAAAGTCTTTTTCAAGCTGGAAATGCTGGTGCAACGGTTTCTGGAAGATTGAGCGAAATTCCCGACTACAAAGTACTTTTAATTGAAGCTGGTCCAGACGAGCCCTACCCTATGCAAATACCTAGCAACTATTTTATTTATAAAGGTAAACATCTGAATAAATAAAAGAACTAGCTTATCAGCTTCTGATGAATTTTATGTCTCACAGGAACTGACTACGACTGGAATTACAAAACACGCAATGAGTCTTCTGCTTGTGGAAAAACCAATGGAGTATGTACGTGGCCCCGGGGAAAAAATCTCGGGGGTACCACTAGTCATCATGGAATGGCTTATCATCGAGGAAACCGTAAGGATTACGAAAAATGGGTGAAAATGGGATGTGAGGGATGGTCATGGGAAGAGGTGATTCTCGTTCACTCAAAATCTTCTAAACGAAGCTTGGTGTATTTTCCGCGACACGAGATTGATTAATGTATTATTTGGTACAGGTGCTGCCCATTTTCAAGCGATCGGAAGATAATCGCGAGATCGGACGGGTGGAATCGAAATATCACGGTACAGGCGGACCCTTGCCCGTGGAACGGTAAGCAAGTGATGGCAAACAATTAGAAAATAACAAATACTGTTGATGAAAAACAAACGCAGATTTCCGTGGCAGCCGGCATTCGCTTGGGACGTCTTGAAGGCTGGTGACGAGCTGGGCTATGGCATTACTGAGGACATGGTGGGTGAAAATATAACGGGATTCACGATTGCACAAACCATCAGTGACAAAGGGGTCAGGATGAGCAGTGCTGGATCTTACCTCTGGCCGAACAGGAATAGAGATAATTTGCACGTTCTGACCAACGCTTACGCCTCGAAAATCGTTATGAAAAACAAGAAGGCCGTGGCCGTCGAATATATAAAGGTGAGGATACATTTTAACTTATTTAATCCGCGAACTTGGTACGTATATAATTGTTCAAAAACAACGTCAATGATTGTTAACAGGACGGCATAGTAAACAGGGTAAAGGTGGGACGTGAGGTCATTGTATCAGGAGGAACCGTCAACTCACCACAGCTACTACTTCTGTCGGGCATCGGACCAAAAAAACAGCTCGAATCGTTGGACATTAAAGTTGTCAGTAATCTTCCAGGTGTGGGCAAGAACCTCCACAATCACGTGTCGTACGGTCTGAATTTTACTGTTGATGACGCGGAAGATAATACAAGCAATAACAATCTGACGGACCGAGCGGATTCGGCGAGTGCTCAACTTCGTTCGTTTAAACTCAACGTAGATGAGGATCTCGATGCCGAAAATCACATTTCGTTCAACCTAAACTTGAATGTTCATAAAATCACCGAGAACCACACCACCGAGTCGTTACGCACTTACTTGAGGAATCAAACGGGTCCGATGTCCGCCACGGGATTGGCTCAGGTTACAGCGATACTCGCGTCAAATTACACGAGCCCCGACGACCCTGATGTACAGATGTTCTTCTACGGGTACTCTGCAAGTTGTTTGAATCGCGATACACCCAGAAAAAGGAACATCCAAATTATAGCAGTCAACTTACACGCCAAGAGCAGAGGTAAAGTTGAATTCGTTTGATCTGGTTTGTTTGGACACGCCAGTGCTTGTTTATCATCATAATTATTATTGCTGTCAATGTAATGTGATTTCAAAAAGAGTTACCGACGACTTTGAAATAAGTTTTCGGGTACTCAGTGTAACCATGAAGTTAAATTACTGGTGACTGCAAGCGCCCTTGTTGACATCGTGAAAATGAATTTAGAGCTACGGAATTACATTTTTTAAACGTAATAATATATATAGGCTGAATTGGGCATCGATACATTTCAGGTGAGTTGACACTCGCAAGCAGTAATCCACTGGTACATCCGCTGATCACGAGTAACGATCTGCAGGACGAGAACGACGCGAAAGTCATTCTCTGGGGGCTTCAAGTCGCCCTGGCGTTGCGCAACGCTCCGACTATGAAAAAATTGAACTTAACGCTGGACCACACTCCGATTCCACACTGCGAGCAGTTCGCATACATGAGCGATGATTACTGGAGGTGCGCCATCAAGTGGGATACCCGCACCGAGAACCATCAGGCGGGTTCCTGCAAAATGGGTGCCGATGAGCTGGCTGTGGTCGACCCGCGTTTCAAGGTTCACGGAGTCGAGGGAGTCAGGGTTGTCGATGCCTCGAGCATGCCTCTGGTAGGTGTTTCAACTAATTTGTTTGACATTCGTTTTGCTATGAGCTGTGGATTTTTGTGCACACTTTGGGTATCGATAGATGGTTTCTGGAAACCCAACGGCAACCATAACCATGATGGCGGAGCGAGCCGCTGATTTCATCAAGAAGGATCATCCACCAAGAAAGTCTTCATGAAAAATCATTTTTCGTCAAAACCTTTCTCAAAAGTTATGACAAACAAGTCTGTTGAATGTTGACGGACAAAATAATGGATTCGTGAATAATTTGTAAGTTTATTTATAAATGTTCGAGATTTATTTCGCGCGAGCGTTTTCGAATGGAATTCATGAGTATATTATATTCAAATGAAAATAACTCGTTATGAACATTATTTTGACCGTAATTTAAGAACTCATTTAACGTATATGATTATTAAGGTATCCTGATATATCATTTCTCCGATGCAAACGCGTAAAAATGTATTCTAAATCAAATAACCTGTGTATAACTGGAGAAAAAGAAAAAGAAAATGTAGAGTTCGGTGATAGCTGATGAAACACACGAGTACAAGCACAAGCGGATCGATTGGTTGGTATTGGTATACAAAAAAATATTCTCAAGACAAAAATCGAACATGCAGCCGGGAAGCAAGCCGCAGTGAGGGGTGAAACATCGACCAACAGCGGAGGCAGCGTAACAACTGTTTTGAATTTCATGAGGGAACGAGGGGGGGGGGGGGGGGGGGTCAAAAAGAGACAAAGGGAGCGTGGAAATTGACAGCAGCAAGGAGAAGGGACGCCAACAGGGGAGGTGAGGACTCGGGCTTGGTCTGGCCTCGGCACGAAGGCCCTGTGTATTTTCCATCGGACGAAGCGTTGAGGCTGACCGCTGACTTTGGGTACTTCTTTGCACAACCTAAAAAATATGTTTGGAGCCTTTTACTTTAAACTTCAGTGAACGTATGTTGAATCATAAAGTTACTTTCAAACTGAATTAAATAAACCTATGACTATAACGTTGCGCAGAACTATTTTTGAACACGAAAAAAAAGATAAACTAGAAACGATGTTGTTTTCGTCGTTGAAGACGGATTTGTGATCCAAAATTAAATATTCTCAATCCCAAAATATCTGCACGGTTTCTTGTTTGCATAAATCGTGCGTACTGTTGACGGCGACAGAATTTTTCATTAATCACCGAGACAAATTTTAAAAAATCCCCGAAGGATTAGAATTTTCAGCAAGACCGATGATCCCCGGTAAGATATTCAAGCAGGATCCCTCGAATCTCGTTCGAGACAAGGACTGTTGGTTTGGCTTGAATTTTTTCAGCAGCAGTATAGCAGCAGAAGAGGCTTACCTCACTCCGCTGCCATGGTGGAAAAAGGGAGACGGAGGGAAGAAAGGGATGGCGCGGGTACGGCGAAAGTTTGCTCCACTTGTCTCGCGCACATGTAAAGTGGGTCATTAGATGAAAGGCGATTTGTGCGCAGGGTATAAGACTCTCGATGGAGATAAGCGGCCGGGCGAGGAGAGAGGTTCGAGGTGGGGGACGATGGGAATGATGCGAATTGTTAGGGGTACACCGCGTAAGACACTTTGCTCGGCAAGCTCGCTAAAACGCGATAACAAATCCGGGGGGTGGCGATAACTCTTCGCGGCTTCTCTTTCCTGCCTCTCCGAGTCGTAACGTTGAGGGCCCGGCTGATTGTGCCACTTGAAGGAGAGCACTCGTTCGTGCGAACTTTTCTTGCGACCCGTGTGTGCGCCGAGTGCTCTGGTTTCGCTGATCCGTGATTCTTTGCCGAAATTGTGTAATTGCGTGGTTTGGTGTGACTGTACGAGCGTTAGTGCGTCATTGAAAAATTACACAAAGTATTAATGAAGCAACAACTCATTTTGTGGTCTACGCGTGAAGGAACCATTTTTATTATACACATATCGGTGTGAAAAGTTTTTCATTCGATGACACGTTTCAACTAACTCCTTTGGTTACAACGAGAAAATAAATGAAAGTTAAGGAAAAATTAGTTCTCGATTGCCTTGGGAAAGATTGAAAGTTCGTAAGCTTCCGAAAACATTGCGCTACTGAAAAAAGATTATCTATAATCTTATTATTTGTACACCATAGCATAGAATAATCTCCCTCAAAATATCCTCATCCACTTAGAGGTAGAACATTTACTTGTCATGCACGATAAATATGGATTCTTGGTTATTGATAAAAAAATCAAAAATTAAACGATATTACATACGAAGTTTTTCTTAATGTACTGAAATGGGTCTTAGCATTTTAGCTGTTGAATGCAGATGAAACAAGTATATGAAAAATAGTAATAATATACGTGTAAAAGTATAAAATGAATCGAAATTAACCTTTGATCCATAGCATCTGTAATATTAGTTAGCACGTGATGATCATTCGATCGCTTGCTGCAAAATGTCAAAAGCACAGTATCAGAAGTCGTGTGTGAAAATGATAAGACGTCAAATTTTCCTTGGAAGTTAAATTTTCTTTACTTCACAATCATCTGGTTAATACGTACGTTACGAATTCACAAATATGTAATGGCCGATTTACTAAATGCGGTAAGGTCCTTTGGTGTGTGTTTTGACAATCGTTATCGACAAGAGTAATTGTCAAACGTTCAATTAACACGCGACGCTCGTTACGTATGGTAATTGCGTTGAGATACGATCTGAGAATACATAAATTGATAATAGCCGTGAGATAGGGTAAGTATTCCCGAGAGAGAGAGAGAGAGAGCCCGAGCGCTCCCTGGAGAATAGCGCCCGTCGGTATTAAATTTACTCACGTGTGGGTATCTTTTACGTTACAAGTGTAACAAATGTGCAGGAAAAATGTTTCTTGTTTTCATACATAAATCATTGGCAAAAATTACATTTACATCTTATCTTTTTTGCATTATGAAAAAGCATTATTACACTCGAAGACTACTTGGGTATGAATACTGTTTGGCAAGTAGTTTATATGTTTACATGTTTTTCACCAAATAAACGACCGCGCGGATGATGAATATTCGTTCCTTGCATTAAGGACCAACTATTGACGATTCTGAACAAACAACAGCAATAAACCGAAGCGTTAGCGAGCGGTGTTCCAAAATAACGCCGAGCCAATACAATGGCTACAGAGAGTACATTGTTCTTTGCAAACTGATTCATGGGTTCGCGTATTGAGTTCTTAAACAATTAAATTCGTAGCAGTAATTAATTAGTTACCGCAATCATTTGCAACTTTGCAAAGTCATTGAGCCATAATGGAATCTGAGCGGGATCGGAAATATGATATAATCCACTAGGGGGAAATAACTTTTTGCATAAAATTGAGCAGAAATTAAGATTAGTCGTACCATGTTCGGTCACAAAAAAGTGCATTTTCAAAACACATCCTTCCCATGGAAATCAGAATTTTGCCACGTTCGTTATTTATGATCAACTCGTGTCAACCAGTAATCGTACAGATGTATCAACCGTACCAGTTGGACCGTTTCGAGTGTATAGAAGGAACGTGAGGACAGTAAACACAACGTTCGTACGCAATATATACGTGCCTCCTTTCATGACAATAGGCGCACCATCTGTGCGTCGTTTCGAGCCCCATGTCGATTGCCAGCGTGTTAACTCCTCTTTCATTTCCCATCCAGTATATTTGTATGATATCAATGTACTATACTCAATACGAGCACACGTGTATGTAATGTGTATCCGGTAACTATTGTTCCTAAAAATTTATGATCGAAGCGAAAAAGGTTCCAACAGCTCGATTTTCAGGACGCTTTATTGTCGCGATTCTGTTGAGTATTAGGTACTGTATTATAGAAAGGCTTTTAGATAAATAGAAAAACAGAATAATACCATTTCATCCCAATTCAAGAAATAGTATCGAATGAAACAGCGTTTTGGTAAGATTCATGATGATTAAAAGTCTATTTTGTTTTGTCGAGAGCAACATTGTACACGCATGCAATAGATACACAACGTTTCCCTCACATCGCAAAAAGAGATTTCACGTTTCACGGCCCCTGCGAATTCCTGATTGGTATACTTAAAACATAATTTTTTCGTTTCTCGTAGACGCACGGGGGAGGAGTGAGAAGGGGGGGGCGGGGGGGGAAAGGGGACCGCGGGGGGGGATCCAAGTAGCCGAGCGGCCCGAGTAATCGAATCATCGCGACCGAGCGAATTCGTACTTTACGGCTTCACGATTCGGCGAGCACCAATCGAGGCTGAATTTATAAGTAAAATAAGCTGACGCGCGAATACACCGCGTGCTCCCCATCCTTCCCCTCCACCCGTACGCGCCCATACGAATAAATGGACTTGCCGGCTGGAGGATGTTTTTTTTTTTTTTTTTTTTTTTTTTTTTTTTTTTTTTTTTTTTTTTTTTTTTTTTTTTTTTTTTTTTTTTTTTTCTTTTTTCTGTTTGCTTTTCTTTCTTTTTTGTTCTTTTTTTGTTTTTTTTTTTTTTTTTTTTTTACTTTCTTTTTTATTCTACGTGTAATATAGGGGTAATGCCTTTTAAGGTCAGGTGTTCGCGTGAAATCGAGTGGACATGAGCTGGTCGACGTTTATTGAGTATCAGAATGCGCACAAAAAAATCCTGCTAAAAATTCATGAATCTTTCAAGCTGGCTCGGTTGTACATATTGTTCGACTGTTCAACTTGCTGGTCGACAAGTTAATTTCTATGATTCTGATTAAATAAAGGTTGGTATTCGTGAAGATCCACTTTTTTCAACCGACAGTCTATTGCTGCCTTCGACATTTATGAGTGTATTGATTTGACCCGATTATGAATGAAAAGGACCGAATATTCAATCTGGTTTAAAATGTACATTTTAAATAAACCCTTTTTATCAATGAAAATCCGATATTACAAAAGATAATTTAATATCGCCATTTTCTTACGAATCAAAGAGTCAAAGAATGTATGAAAAACGAGAAGAAGATTGAATAATCATAATTTAATAGATAAATCCAGTGAAATGAGAGTAACGAATAAGGTCGTTCGGTACAGCTCTATCGTGAGAAGCAAATAAAAAATTTAATTCTTTGTACCACAAAACTCGAGCTATCATTAAAATTAACTCTACTGCATTTTTCATCAAAATCGTGCATTTCTTTGTGCTCATCCTCACTCCGCGGATCCAGGGCGATTTAATCAAAATCATCCCAATGACAACGTGTCCCGCTTGTTTGACGAGCATTTCAATTAAACAGTGGCGCATCATCTCCCACGCCCATTATTAAATCAACAAACGGCTGACCTCGACCCGCTGTGCAAAAAGCTCGGAGCTTTTTTCGTCAACCGGCTGACGAAGCTGAGCGCGCGGCAGCGCAGAGTATCCGCGAGCGCGTGGAGTTTACATTACACGTAATTAGATCAATTGGGACCTGCATCTCCGATCTAGTGCACTGCATGTACGCGCCGCTCTCACGCTCCTTGTTTTCGGAGCTCGCGTGCGCGAGACGATAGCACAGAGGACGGCGACGATTTTCGAGAACGGGAAACACATTCACGGCGGCCGTGGAGCTGGGTCTGATACGTTGGTCGCTGCTGACTTCCAGGAAAATATTGCGATGGCCGAATAAGCTTCGCGTGGGCGAGCGTTGTCCGTTTCTTGTGTGCACAATCGATACGGGGGCTTTGAAAATAAACAATGGCCTGTCGCGCACGCATCGATTTGTCCGCGACTCAAAGGTGAGACTGAATTTCTGATTCAAAGAAAGTACAGTCACTCATTTATTTTTCTAACCTTATCATTGATTTTGCAAAACATTATTGTCGCGCAAAAAGTCAAGAACAAAATTATTTCCTTATATCTACTAATAGAATAGCCAATTTTTTTCAAATTGAGATATCTCTTTAAATTGAACCGAACGAATCGAAAGTTAAAAATCTTAAGAAAATAGCGCGCCTGATCTCCATTAAACTTTGAACCACTTACGTATGGCAGTGCTAACAACTTGTATCACAATTTTCTACGTTTTCGTATGAAAATCATTTTTTTTTTTTTTTTTTTTTTTTTTCATGAACTACATCTCAATGGATCAATTTTCCAACGCAATTTTCGCGAGCTGTACGAGCGCAAAAATAAGAATGTATGATTAAAAAATATAATCCGCTCCGTATTACTCCGTGATCGGCTCTTCTCCGCCGCTCCGTTCGCCCCCGATCCATCAAAAGTGTCAAACAGTTAACGATGTCGGTGAATACCGTTGATCGCGCGGCGGTGTAATTAAAAATATCGTTCCCGCGCGCGACGATGGAAGGTGTGGCGGAGAGGGCGAATCAATACAGAAACGTCATTATCGCTCGCCGAGTTTCCCAGAGCTTTCGCCGCACTTTTAGCCAAGCGCGAGTTGGAGGGGCGCACAAAAGGGCACGCGAAAAGGGGCGGAAACCTTGATGAAGAGAAAAGCCATTTCCTCGGAAGAGGGGGAGGGTTTTTTCACGGTCGGCTGGCGGGCCCGTTCGTGCGGTAGTAACGAGCGGCAGTCTTTACATCTCATAAATTTCATAATCCCCGACTGTACGCTTCATACCGCCGTCCGGGCGTGTACACGTGTATGGGATATCTTGCTGCGCGTGGCAACCGATTCGTGAAATAAGCAGCCGAGGGAATTCGCTGCTTATTTTCGTACGCCTGATTTTCCATGTCCGTCCTTCCCTCCTTTTCCCTGCCCTGCTCCACACGAGTGATTTTCATTTTTGCACCATCGAACCTTGGGTTTATTTTACATACCTAATATAAGCTGCCCGCGGAATGTAACTGATGACAACTGGGCTGTGAAAACTCTACCAGGAACTGCGGGTCGATTTCACTCGACTCGAAAAGTACCACCCCGTCTTTGCTCGTTACCCAAACTTATTTTCGACCCTCGCAGCATCCACACGCGGTACGAGCGAAGAGAAAAACGAGACGCCCCGGGCGGAATAAAAATCTCCCCGGCATCAGCGCCGAGTCACCCGTAACGAGGCCGGCGCTGGTGAAAAATTTCCCTAAAGTTCCCCCAGAGAGGAGGTGCCCTGCGTCTCTCCTTCCCTCTCCCTTTTTCCCTATCGCGCTTCCTCGTCCCTCATCTCCTTCGTACGACGCGCGGCGGCGCAGGTCTTTCGCGTAATTGAATTCGATCGCCGTTCCCGCATTACACGTATCACCGACCTCTTGGTTCCGCGTCCGTCTCTCCCCCTCGCCTGCACCGGGCAAAGCGTATTTCCAGAGGGCCGGATTATCGGGGTGGAGAGGAGCAGATCGAATCTCCGAGAGGGCGAGCAGCAGCAGGGGCAGATCATTGCAAAGAGTCCGCGGCGTGGACGTTGCGTCGCCGAACTTCTGGCCCTGGAAAAACCCCAGCTCGGCTGGCGCGCGTCGATTATTCCCGCCAACGGCGAGGTTTCCATTCGTCTTCGGCTGGCACGAAATTGTACTCTCGTACCGAAAATTTCCCCGAGCTTCCGAAACCTGTCGCGCTCCGAAAAGCTCGAGAGCTCCGGTGTGCAAAGTTGGTCGGCCTGCACGGACGCTGCGTATACACGTACGCGGCGGAAGCGTAAAATGAGCTCGACGCTCGCGCGCGGTCCGCTCGGCTAATTAACCGGGATTTTGCGAATTACCACCGGCAGGGGTCGGAAACGGACTCTTGCGACCGCGCGCGGTTTTTCCCGGCCCGAAAAATGCGGGATCCTCGAAAACAGCGCGGCCGGGACTGATTAAAATTTTCGAAGGGCCGAGGGAGGTCGCGGAGGTATGAACAGCGCGGTCTTGGGGGGGGGGGGGGGGGGAAACGCGGCGGGGGAAAAAGGGGGGCCCGCCCCCAACGAGGCGTTCGGGGGGGGGGAAGGGGCTGCGCGGCCTTCCCCGGCCCGGGGCTACCGCGCGCGCACGGCCGTAGCGAGCTCCGAACACCGGCAGACGGGGTACGTTGTGCGTGTACATGCATACGCGTGTGTGCAGGGTACGCGATACACGCTCGTCGATCGTTTTTCGGTAGACACCGCGGGGGCAGATCAGCGCGCCGGTGGCCTATTTGTTCGAGGCTTTAATTACCTCCTCCGCCTCTTTGTCGTCGCCGCCGCCGCGCGCGTGTTCGCGAGAGCGGCAAACGAGAAACTCCCGGGCGGAAGGGAGCCCCGGAATTAATGGGCCGGCGCGCGCGTCGCCCCTCCTCCTCTGCGTGTCTCCTGCTTCGTCCCGTTATTCGTACCGTTCCGCGGGAAGCTGCGGGGGAAAAATAATGTCCGCGTGATCGCTGGTCGTCCGCAGTCTTGATTCTCCCCCATTCCTGTCGTTGCAGATGCAGCCCCGATAAGTTCGCACCCAAAGTGCCAGAATACGCGCTCGCGTGTGCGACAGCGATGGGAGAAGCTTTTTGCGGGCTTGTGGTATCGGGATATTGGAGGCATGCCCGCGGGCCTCGACCGAGCGCGCAAGAGCATTGGGACGGTGGCGTCGTCGCGAGATCGAACCACCCGATCGACCCTGATGCAGCGGCGACCTACACGCGTGCACTGCGAAATAAAAAACGCGCGATGTTTTAATTCCGCCGCCGCACCGTCGGACGAGCGCCCTAGTCCCCGTTATAACCATCCACTTTTTTAATCTCCGCGAGCGTGCGCCGCTCGAAAGCCTCAAAGGCGGTGGCGCCGGTACAAAAGTGGCGTACACGTACTGCACGCAGCCCGGGAAACGGGAGCAGCCGACTCTGCACATACGTGTGTAACCTGGCGCTACTCCCCCCGCTCTCTCCCTCTAGCCTCGTTTTCCCGAAAAACGCGAAATCCCGTTCGGATCCGGCGAGGCGCCCCGAAGGTATGATCACTTTTTTTTTTCTTCCCTCCCGAGCCCTGGGGTGGATTGGCACGCGAAATTCGAAACAGTGACAAGTGTACGGCTTTGTTAAAATAGTCTACCATGTACACTGATCAAACGATGATGGGTCACCGTTTCGCAGTGAAACGGTCAATTTGACTTGTTCCTGCTATTTTGAGCGGTCGGAGTAACTGATCGTTCGTGGCACCCGAGATGACAATTGGACCGCGCGATTGCCTCCGTCCGGATCGAGATCGTCCGAACAGCTGCCGCTCGTTTTTCGCCGTTCCGCCGCCGGTGAAGAAACGATCGCTATTTCGAATTCGGAGAACAGAATCACAACCCTATGCGCCGCGATCTCTGCGCGCGCGCGCCCTCGTTACGGAGCTTCCGAGCCAAAGCACACGCACAGGCGCCTCGCGGGGAAGAAGACGTCCGTCCGATGCCGTATCGGCAAAGCTCGCGCCTCGGAAGAGGAGGAATACGAGAGCCCCCCCCCCCCCCCCCCCCCCCCCCCCCCCCCCCCCCCCCCCCCCCCCCCCCCCCCCCCCCCCGGCCGTAATTGCAAGCTGCGCCACGTACGCGCGCACACGCGAACCCGGAGAACGAGCCGGGAAACCGGAGGCTCGGCTGATACAATCGTCCCGTTGACGCAGAGCCGAGCAGAAAGGGGGAGCGGGGCGCGCGGCATTCATCTGGGCAGATAGCATCGCTTGTTAAGCCCACCCCCCGGACGGGCTCGCCTGCCCCCCCCCCCCCCCCAGCGCCCCCCCCCCCCCGGCCCCCCGCTCTGCCCGCGCGCCCCCC